>APFE030916489.1:154118-199213 GCA_000404065.3 Pinus taeda
GATGCTTCGGCATGTATAAATATGTATTGTAACATTGAAAGGAATATATTGAAAAATCAAGCTGGTAGTCTCAGTTTTTGAGATCCAGTGGGAAATCTTTGTGTATATGTGTTTTATGTGTTATGCTCTCGCATTTTTATTTTTCCTGTGATTTAGAATTCGTATGCAGGAAATTTCTGTACGGGGTTAAAACCTACACCAACACCACTATATATGTTCAAAATGGGTGCCTACATCAAGAATTAGACTTTAAGACACCCAAAGAAGTTTCCACTGGTAAGAAACTTGATGTTTCTCCTTTTAGAATTTTCGGTTGTCTCGTATATTTTCATGTTTTGAAAGAGAAAATAAACAAGCTAGATGCATTCGGGAAGAGAGGAACTTTTGTGGGCTACAGTGAAACTTCAAAGGCATATAGAATCTATGTGCCTAGTTGAAGAGAAGTGGAAATCAGTCATGATGCCACAACTTCAATGAAGATTCTTCCCTTGGTCATAGATCTTCCTATTCCTATAAAGGACAATGATGATGATGTAGGAAAGAAGGATGAATCTACGATAGATGATCTAATGCCCGATGTTGAAGGCCCCATGGATCCCATTGATCAAACTTCTTGTGATCCCTCTACCTTAAGGAAAAGACCTTTGTGGCTCAAAGATACTCTCGAATATGCTGAGAGACATGTTGCACCAAAGGGGACATTTTATGAAAGGAATAAGTCAAATAGGTACCAAGGGTACTTAGCTGTTATGAGTACCATTGTTCAATCTGAGCCATGTATGTTTGAAGAAGCAATGAAGCACAAAGTATGGAAGGATGTGATGAATGAGGAATATGAATCAATCATGAATAATGATGTTTGGGATGTGTTTCATAGAACCAAGGACAAGTGAGTGGTCACTTCAAAATTGCTTTACAAAATCAAGCATGGTGCTCATGGGAGTGATGAAAATTTGAATTCCAGGTGTGTTACTCGAAGCTTCTCTCAACAGGAAGGAGTGGACTATGATGAGACATTTGCACCAGTTTCTTCATACACCACTATATGATCCATCATTTCTCTTGTTGCCTCTCAAGGATGGAGCTTACACCAAATGGATGTAAAAATTTATTTCTTGCATGGCTCGCGTAAGGAGGAAGTCTATTTAGAGCAACCTAAGAGGTTCTAAGTTCAAGATTGTAAGACACATGTATGAAGGTTGAATAAATACTTCTATGGGTTGAAGCAAGCCCCTAGGGCTTGGTATGAGAGGATTGATAGTTATATTATGAAACTAGGTTTTACAAGGAGTGAAGTTGACCTGAACCTATACTTCAAGGTTGAAAGGACATGCCTCTCATTTTGGTCCTTTATGTGGATAATTCTTTTCTAACAGGTGCAAAGCCTCTCATTTATCAATGCAAGAGGGTGTTAACTTCCGAATTCGAGATTAAGGACCTAGGCTTGATACACTACTTCCTAGGCTTGGAGGTCTAGCAAAATCCAGGTGCGTTTTTCCTTTCTCAAGGAAAATACATTGTAAAGCTACTCAAGATATGTGGGATGGTGGAATGCAAGACCGTGTCTACTCTGATGGAACTCAACTTCAAGAAGCTATGTTGAAGTGCTACTGGGCCTAAATTGGAAAATCCTTTTGAGTATCAACAACTTGTGGGGGCCTTGATGTTCCTACTAAACTCTCGTCCATACATATACTTTGTTATGAATACATTGAGACAATTTATGGTTGAGCCTTATCACATACATTGGATTGTTGCCAATAATCTCTTGAGATATCTCTGTGGCACAATCAATTATGGTTTGAGATACACTGTCAGGAAATTAAGGCTACATGGATATACTGATGCTGATTTGGATGGCAATGTGGTGGATCATAAGAGAACGTCTGGATGTTGCTTCTCATTGGGGTTTGCTTCAATATCTTGGGTGAGCAAGAAGTAGAAATCGGTTTCTTTAAGCAATGTTGAGGCTGAATACATTGCTCCTAGTATGGCTTGTTGTGAATTGTTTGGTTGAGGAAGCTCTTCAGTGAGCTATTTGAGCACGTGTTGGATACCACCGTGATATTCTGCGAAAACTAGAATGGAATTCGTCTTTTAGAGAATCATGTGTTCCACGACCACTCCAAGCACATTGATATCATGTACAAATTTATCCGAGATATGGTACAATGGGGACTAATAAGGCTCCAACACATAAAGACACATGAGAATGTCGCTGAAATTCTCAAAATATTATCCTTTCATGAGAGACTTGGAGTCATGGAAAGACCCTCTTATAAGGGTCTCGCATGAGTTGGAAACTGAGTTCTGGGAGCTCTTGGGGCTTGGGGTACTTCTTGGAGCTATGAGAAACCATAAGGTGAGTGGTTCACCTTCCCCTAGTGGTGCGCTATGTAGAGGGTGAGTAGTTCAACTTCCCCTGTGGTACCCCATGACGGTTGACATGTGTGTTGGGTGAGTGGTTCACCTTCCCCTACAATTGTGGGCACATGTATGTAGGGTCGGTGGTTCACCTTCCCCTATGATTGACATATGCATAGGATGAGTGGTTAACCTTCTCCTATGGCATATGAACAAGATGATTGGTTCACCTTCTCCTACTAAGGCCCCAACATACATCCTACCCATGTAGTCCAGGACCCATGGGAAGTACCTCTCATTTGGAAAATGAGTTGGGAAATTTGGATAGGGACCATAGCACTACCGTTGAATGCATCATGTACTATTGAACTCCCTATTTCTAGGATGCATGAAGTTCAATAACTTGATCTGGGATCATTTTAGATTATACCTCTAGACTGACTTTTGTCAATGGAGAGTGGTAAGGTCCTGTAACTCACTCTCGATCAATTATTATTCATTATTACTTCATGGTTCAACAGAACAAAGTAGAGATGACAGAGATAGTACATGATGAAAGAATGGCATGATGATGATAGATGGATTGGCAGGTGGAATTCTCCCTAGTTGAGAGGGACTGTTAAAATTGCAACTAGGGAAAAATCCACCTTGGGACAACTCATTTGATGGAGATGATGATTGGATTGGATTCCTATTTTCGAGAGGTCCAATATTTATATAAAGATCATCTCATTCGGACAAGCAGAAGTGTGATTTTGAATTTATGGCCACACGTGAAAATTGATTAGGTCGACCTCATCTAAATGTAGGCTCAAAAAGTCCAATGGATGTGTCTCTTTACCCACAACAAAGTGTACAAATAGAAGAGACCTCACACCTAATTTGGACATCCATCACTCACACATTCTTCTCTCTTTCTTCATTAGATTGGTTTGTACATCTCTTGGGAAGCCTCTTTCTCTCTCACACGTGCAACTAGGAGGACAGATTTTCTGGGTAGAATTAAAGGTTGAATTTCAAACTTCAGGAACAGGTTTGACCAATGTCAACCAAGGTTCATTTGGCTGATTTTGAATTCAGTTTTTGGGTCAAAGATTCAATTTTATCAGACCGTATTGTTGGGCATAAAAATCGAGGAATTCTAGGTTGGTTGACCTGTGTTGACTTTAGGTTTGATTGTTGTTTGACTGTAGAAAATTACAGCAATCTTCTCTCTTCTTTGACTAATTTTGACTGAGGTTTTTTTGGCTGAATTTATCTTCCTGATCAGGCCAATTTTGACCAAGGAAGACTGAGCTACTTCAAGAAGAATTGTTGTTGTTTTGACCAATGTTGACATTCTGGTTAGGGCTGAAGTTTGACTGTAGTTGACTGCAGAGTTCGACAGGGATGATTTAAATTTGTATTGGGGTAATCAATTTGAATTGAAATCTATGTGCTTGGTAAGAGAGAAGTGGAAACAAGTCATGATGTCACCTTCGATGAAGATTCAGCCCTTGGGAAAGTTAGAGATCTTCCTATCCCTAGAAAGGACAATGATGATGATGCAGGAAAGAAGGATGAATCTCTGACAAATGATATGATGCTCGATGTTGAAGGCTGGATGGATCCCATTGATCCACCTTATGGATAGCCCTCTACCTCAAGTAAAAGACCTTTGTGGCTCAAATATACTCTCGAAGATGCTAAAAGACATGTTGCACCAAGGGGGACATTTCATGAAAGCAAGAAGTTGAATAAGTAACAAGGTTAATTAGTTGATATGAGTACAATTGTTCAATATGAGCCATGTATGTTTGAAGAATTCATGAAGCAAAAAGTATGGAAGGATGCAATGAATGAGGAATATGAATCGATCACAAAGAATGATTTTTGGGATGTGGTTCCTAGACCTAAGGACAATTGAGTGGTCACTTCAAAATGGCTTTACAAAATCAAACATGGAGCTGATGGGAGTGCTCAAAAGTTCAAGGTCAGGTTCATTGCTCGAGGCTTATCTCAAAAGTAAGGAGTGGTATGATGATATATTTGCACCGATTTCCTAATACACTACTATCTGATCCATCATTTCTCTTGCTACCTCTCAAGAATGGAGTCTACACCAAATGGATGTCAAAATTGCTTTATTGCATGGCTCGCTTAAGGAGGAAGTTTGTGTAGAGAAACCTGAGGGGTTCGAAGTTCAAGATCATAAGACACATGTATGCAGGGTTAAGCAAGCCCTATATGGGTTGAAGCAAGCCCTTAGGGCTTGGTATGAGAGGATTTATAGTTATCTTATGAAACTGGGTTTTACAAGGAGCGAAGCTGACCCAAACCTATACTTTAAGGTTGAAAAGGAAAGGTATCTCATTCTGGTCCTTTATGTGGATGATATTTTTCTCAGAGGTGCAGACCCTCTCATTTATCAATGCAAGAGGGATTTAGTTTCTGAATTTGAGATCAAGGACCGAGGTTTGATGCACTACTTCCTAGGCTTGAAGGTCTAGAAAAATCCAGGTGAGATTTTCCTTTCTTAAGGAAGATACATTGTGAAGTTAATTGAGAGATGTGGGATGGTGGAATGAAAGTCTATGTCTACTCCGATGGAACTCAACTTCAAGAAGCTATGTGGAAGTGCTACTAGGCCCGAATTAGTAAATCCTTTTGAGTACCGACAACTTCTGGGTACCCTGATGTTCTTGGTAAAATCTCTTCCATAAATATGCTTCTCTATGAATACATTGAGTCAATTTATGGTCGAGCCTCATCACATATTGGATTGTTGCCAAGAATATCTTGAGATATCTCCATGGTATAATCAATTATGGTTTGAGATACACTACCAGGAATTTGAGGTTGCATGGATATAATGATGTTGATTTGGCTGGCAATGTGGTGGATCGTAAGATCACGTCTGGATGTTGCTTCTCGTTAGGGTCTTCTTAAATATATTGGATGAGCATGAAGCATAAATTAATTTCTTTAAGCACCGCCAAGTTCGAATACATTGTTGCTAGTATGGGTTGTTGTGAACCTGTTTAGTTGAGGAAGCTCTTTAGAGTGTTATTTTAGGACGTGTTGGATACCACCGTGATCTTCTCTGAAAACCGATGTGGGACTCATCTTGTAGAGAATCCTCTATTCCACGACCACTCCAAGCACATTGATATAAGGTACCACTTTATCCGAGATATCGTACAACATGGAGTAATAAGACTCTAATGGATGAGAATGAATGAGCAAGTTGCAGACATTCTCACGAAGAACTTAGGGAAGGTCAAATTCTAGCCTTCTGTTAGAGAATTAGAGTCATGAAAATACCCTCCAATCACAGTCTCGCACGAGTTGGATGCTGAGCTCTGGGAGCTCCTTGGGGCTTGGGGTACTTCTTGGAGCTATGAGCGACCATTGGATGAGTGTTTCAGCTTCCCTAGTTGTGCGCTATGTATGGGTTGAGTGGTTCACCTTCCCTTGTGATACCCCATGATGGTTGATATGTGTGTAGGGTGAGTGGTTCACCTTCCCCTATGATTGCAGACACATGAATGTAGGGTGTGTGGTTCACCTTCCTCTACAATTGAAATATGAATAGGATGAGTTCTTCACCATCTCCTATGGCATATGAGCAGGATGAGTGGTTCGTCTTCTCCTATTAATGCCCCAACATACATTCTACCCATGTAGTCTAAGACTCATGGGAAGTACCTCTCATATGGCCAATGAGTTGGAAAACGTTGATAGGGACCATAGAACTATCGATGGACTCATTGTGTACTATTGTACTCCCTAAGTCTAGGATGCATGGTTTTCAATAACTTGATCTGGGATCATTTGAGGTTCTACCTCTGGACTGAATTTTGTTAATGGAGAGTGGTAAGGTCTTGTGACTCAATTTCGATCAGTTATTCTTCATTATTACTTCATGATTTAGCAGAGTAGAGTAGAGATGGCAAAGATAGTACATGACAAAAGGATTACATGATGATGATAGATGGATTGGAAGGTGGAATTCTCACTAATTGAGAGGGAGTGTTAAAATTGGCAATTAGGGAGAAATTCCACCTTGGGACATATCATTTCATGAAGATGATGATTGCATTTGATTCCTCTTTTCGAGAGGTCTAAGATTGATATGAAGATCATCTCATTCGGACAAGAAAAAGTTTTATTTTGAATTTATGACCACACATGTGAAAATTGTTCGGGTCGGCCTCAACTAAACATAGGTTCAAGAAGCGTAATGGATGTGTCTCTTCACCCACAACAAAGTGTATAAATAGAAGAGACATCACACTTCATTTAGACATCCATCATTCACATATTCTTCTCTCTCTCTCTTCATAATATTGGTTTGTACAACTCTTGAGAAGCCTCTTTCTCTCTCACACATGCGGCTAGGAGGATAGATTTTTTTGACAGAATTAGATTACGAATTTCAAATTTCAGGAATAGGTTGACCAGTGTTGACCAAGGTGCATTTGACTGAGTTTGACTTCAGTTTTTGGCTCAAAGACTCAATTTTCTCAGGCCACATTTTTGGGCACAAAAATCAAGGAAGTTTGTGCTGGTTGACCTATGTTGACTTTAGGTTTGACTGCTATTTGACCACAGAAAGTTACAAGTCTTCTCTCTCCTTTGACTGAGTTTGACCAATTTGTTTTGGGCTGAATTTATCCTCCTGATATGGCCGAGTTTTACCAAGGAATATCGAGCTACTTAAAGGAAGAATTGCTTTTGTTTTGACCAATGTTGACCTTCTACTTAGGGTTGAAGATTGACTGTAGAATTTGACAGGGTTGATTTGACTTTGTATTGGGCTAATCAATTTGAATTTCATACACTCTCTCTCTGCTTAACTATTGAATAATAATAAGAACATTTGATCAAAGAGTTTTCCCAACATTGGGGTTTTTCCCTAACATCAACAAAATCCGGTGTTCTCTTGTCTTGGATTGTCTTTTGCAATTTTGTTTTATGTTCTATCTGTATTTACTGTCAATGTAATTAATGGTTAATGTTATTCCTACCAAAAATAATTGGAAATTGTTATTGGGTTGCTAAAGGAATATTGAAGTAAATTGTGCTAAGGATAGAACATACCATTGTTATTTAAATTAACATGGTATCATACCTCAGGTGAAGACAAAGCCCAAGCAAGAGTGAGAAAAGCAATCACTAAGGAAAGTTGTCGGAAAACAATTTTGAACTAGCTTCATTGACAACTACATTATACTTCAAATCCGAGGACAAGCTCAAGGACAAATCTGAATATCATGCATGGAAAATGTATTTGGATTTGACTTTGGAATAGAATGATGCTATGGACTATGTAAAAGGAAGAGTGGTGGAGCCTCCTTCAAATGCACCCGTTGCTGCAAAAACAAAGCACAAGAAAGGTGAGGTAAAAGTTAAGAAAATGATTCTAGATTACATTTCATAAGCCTTTGGTTCCCAGTATTTCTAATTTGGAAACATCTAAGGAATGTATTACAAGATGGTTGGGATGTTCAAAGTCTTCTTTCTCAAGAACAAGTTGAAAGACATCAAGATGGATAGAGGGGAGTCCATTAAATCCTACTTCATGAGGATGACCAAAATCAAGAATGATCTTCTATCTATTGGAGAAGTTGTTGGTGACATGGAGCTCACTCTTATTGCACTTGGAGGTCTTACAACAGAGTGGGATGTGTTTAACACCACCATATTCAAAAATGGAAGGATTACGGGGTTTGAAGAATTATTGGCTATATGCATTCAAGAAGAAATAAGGATGATGGCAAGACACAAGCTCTCAAATGGAAATAATCCTACATATTTCTCCGCTCATACTAAAAGGAAGAACAATGTTGGTCCAAGAAGACAAGGTCAAGCATTTATGTCGGGATTCAAAGAAGGAAGAAAAGGAAGATGCTTCGATTGCAATAGGTTTGGCCACTATGCTAAAGAGTGTCCTCACAAGAAGGATACTGCAAGGGACGATGACAACAACAACCACAACAATTACAAAAGTAATGGGAATCAAAGGAACAACAAGATCAACAAAAAAGGAAAGAGGAATGCTCCCACTGCTCGATATGGAAATGATCATCCTCCCGAAAGGTTTAGAAAATCGAGGTATGAGGAAACTAATGTTGTAGATAAGAAAAAAGAATTTTATCTTATTTCTGCTCTCACCACTACCTCTCCTCCAGACACTTTGGATAATTGGTTGATTGATAATGGTGCATCAAGGAACTTCACTGGGTATAAGGAGGCCCCTCTCAAATTTGGTTGAAAAGAAAACAAATTCAGAAATCATACATGGGGACAATGCCACCTAACCCATGAAAAGGATTGGGACTATCACTCTTCGCTTGAATCAAGGTCAAATCCTTCATCTACAAGAAGTATTGTGTGTACCTAATTTGAAAAAGAACTTGGTATCTATTTTTGCAATGGAAGATAAAGGCTTCAAGGTAACATTAGTTGACGGGAAGGTACGTGTTTGGAAAAGGAACCTGAAATATGCATTTATACTTGGATTTAGGGTTGATGGTCTTTATCAGGTTGGAGGAAGTCCTTTGGAAGCTATGACATGTGATACTTCTCTTGAATCTGAATTATGGCATTGAATATTTTCTCACCTTCATTACAAAGCCTTACCTGATGTAAGGAAGATGGTCACAGGTATGCACGAATTCAACATAGATCACAAAGGAGTTTGTTAGGGTTGTGCAGTGTTGAAAATGGCAACAAGAAATGCTAAAAATAGAAGTGCTAAAAATAAAACTGCTATAAATAGCAGTTCAGGTACCAGTGCTGGACTGAGCAACAAGGAATGAAAAATGGAAGTGCTAAAAATAGCATTGCTATTTTTAGCAGTTCGAGATATATTCCTATTTTTGTTAGTCCCTGAACTAAAATAGTGAAGTAAAATTCGAATTTGATCTTAGCAACTATTTGTAAAGTAATTAATTAATTCATCTTGAGTTAATTAGTTAAGGAAAATCAAACATGAAGTCTATGTGAGGACATGCAACAGTTTCTCCATTAATTGAGGAATTTATCCATCAGTTAAAGAGATAAGGATGAGTTGTAATATTGATTTGTAATTAGTTGGCTCAGTTAACTGAGTCAAGTCCAGTTAGATTAATTCAAATAGTTTGTTGAATTAATGTAAGTTCAGTTATTCAATGCTTGCATGCATGTAACTATTGCACTTCAGATAATTGAATATTCTCTCATAAATAACTCATGCATGTCAGTTCAAACAGAGACCCAATTGAGATTAGATGGAGGGGCAGTGTATTATCAGTTGCTAGAATATTCAATTATGAATATTCCTTGCATGCAGAAGGAATTCTTTCCTTGAGGATTGCGTAGTTACTTCTTCAGGTTTAGTGAGTGCCATGAGGTCAATTCACACATGTGGCTTCACTGGACCCCAAGAAAAACTGCGCAAGGAAATAAGAGGCTTCGAGGGCCTGAGGAGGACATATATAGTGTCTATTCAGTCTGTGAGTTGTATTGTTTGATTGCAGAGAGAGCAAGATAGCTTGAAAGCTTATTCTTCTTGTAACTTGAACAAGATTTCCACTTGTATGATAATACAAAGATTGGGGTTTTAGGTCGAGGCTTTCCCCAGGTTATTTCTTCAGTGTTATGTGTGATTGATTTCTCATTCTCAGTTATATGTGTTCTCTTTATCTTGCTCAATTCAATTAAGCTTCTGCAAAGTGTTGTAGAAGTAGATCTTGTATTGTGTTTTAGTATATTGCATAATCTGTTGATCTATAGTGGGAATTTCTACATGCAACTGGAAAACATATAAGGGGACCTTTCCCTTCAAGTGAACATCAAACTAGCGATATTATTTTGTTGGTTCATTCTGATCTATTAGGTATGTTTCTTGTAACATCTATGGGAGGATACTTGTACTATGCACTTTTTGTGGATGAATTCTCTTGCAAAACATGGATCTATTTTTTGAAGAAGAAGGACAGAGTGTTCAAATGGTTCCTCTCTTTCAAAGCCTTCATCAAAAACCAAACAGGGAAGAATATAAAAATATTGAGGACCGATAATGGCACCGAATATGAGTAAAATGAATCAATGACTATTTTGGAGAAGCTAGCATTAAGAAGGAGACCACTACTGCATATACTCCTTAGCAAAATAAAATTGTCGAAAGGAAGAACCGAACAATCATAGAATATACCCATGCTATGCTTCATGACCAAGGCCTACCCAAGTTCTTATGGTGAGAAGCTGCCAACACTACTTTATATGTTCAAAATAGGTGCTCGCATCAAGCATTGGACTTTAAGACACTCAAAGAAGTTTTCACGGTAAGAAGCCTAATGTTTTTTAGTTTAGAATTTTTGGTTGTCTCGTATATTTTCATGTGTTGAAAGAGAAAAGAAACAAGATAGATGAATCTGGCAAGAAAGGAACTTTTGTGGGCTATAGTGAAACTTCGAAGGCATATAGAATATATGTGCCTGCTCAAAGAGAAGTGGAAATAAGTCATGATGTCACCTTCGATGAATATGTTTCCCTTGGGAAAGTCAGAGATATTCCTATCCCTAGAAAGGAAAATGATGATGATGAAGGAAAGAAGGATGAATCTCTGAAAGGTGATTTGATGCCCGATGTTGAAGGCTCGATGGATCCCATTGATCCACCTTATGGTGAGCCCTCTACCTCAAGGAAAATACTTTTTTGGCTCAAAGATACTCTAAAAGACACTAAAATACATGTTGCATGAAGGGGGAAGTTTCGTGAAAGCAAGAAGTCGAATAGATACCACGGATACTTAGCTGCTATGAGTACCATTGATTAATCTGAGCCATGTACATTAAAATAAGCCGTGAAGCACAAAGTATGGAAGGATGCAATGAATGAGGAATATGAATCGATCATGAAGAATGATGTCTGGGATGTGATTCCTAGACCCAAGGATAAGTGAGTAATCACTTAAAAATGGCTTTACGAAATCAAACATGGAGCTGATGGGAGTGCTGAAAAGTTCAAGGCCAGGTTCATTGTTGAGGGCTTCTTTCAAAAGGAAGGAGTGGACTATGATGAGATATTTGCATTGGTTTCCTGATAAACCACTATCTGATCCATCATTACTATTGTTGTCTCTCAAGAATATAGCCTACACCAAATGGATGTCAAAATTGTTTTCTTACATCGTTCACTTATGGAGGAAGTTTATGTAGAGAAATGTGGGGGGTTCGAAGTTCAAGTTCGTAAGACACATGTATGAAGGTTGAAGAAATTCCTCTATGGGTTGAAGCAAGCCTCTAGGGCTTGGTATGAGAGGATTGATAGCTATCTTATGAAATTGAGTTTCACAAGGAGTGAATCTAACTCGAACCTATACTTCAAGGTTAAAAAGGACATGCCTCTCATTCTGGTCCTTTATGTGGACGATCTTTTTTTGACAGGTGCACATCCTCTCATTTTTCAATGAAAGAGGGAGTTACCTTCCGAATTTTAGATGAAATACCTAGGTTTGATGCATGACTTCCTAGGCTTGGAGGTCTAGGAAAATCCAAGTGAGTTTTTCCTTTCTCAAGGAAAATACATTGTGAAGATACTCGAGAGATGTGGGATGGCAGAATGCAAGTTTGTGTCTACTCTGATGGAAATCAACTTCAAGAAGCTATGTGGAAGTGTTGTTGGTCTCGAATTAGTAAATCCTTATCCTGACGATGAACCACACTAGTTGGTTCGAAACGCATCAATAAAGGTTTTCTTCATGTGATTTATGTCGAAACTCTACTTAATAAAATTAGTAAATCCTTTTGAGTATTGACAACTTGTGGGGGCATATATGTTATTGGTAAACTCTCATCCATACATATGCTTCGCTATGAATACATGAGTCAATTTACGGTTGAGCCTCATCATGGACATTGGATTGTTGCCAAGAATCTCTTGAGATATCTCCGTGGCACAATCAACTATGGATTGAGATACACTGCCAGGAATTTGAGGTGGCATGGATATATTGATGTTGACTGGGTTGAAAATGTGGTGGATTGTAAGATCACATCTAGATGTTGCTTCTCATTGGGGTCTACTTAATTATCTTGGATGAGCAGGAAGCATAAATCGGTTGCTTTAAGCACCACCGAGGCTGAATGCATTGAAGCTAGTATGGCCTGTTGTGAATATATTTGGTTGAGGAAGCTCTTCAGTGAGCTATTTGAGCACGTGTTAGATAACACGTGATGTTCTACCACAACTAGAGTGGGATTTGTCTTTCAGAGAATATTGTGTTCCACGACTGCTCCAAGCACATTGATATCAAGTACCAATGTGGAGAAATAAGGCTCCAATGTATCAGGAAGGATGAATAGGTCGCATAAATTCTCATGAAGCCCTTAGGGAAGGTCAAATTCTTAGCCTTCTGTGAGAGAATTGGAGTCGTGGAAAGACCTTACTATGAGGGTCCCGCATGAGTTGGACACTGAGTTTTGGGAGCTCTTGAAATCTTGGGTTAATTCATGGAGCTATGATCGACCAGAGGGTGAGTGGTTCACCTTCCCCTAACGGTGCGCTGTGTACAAGGTGAGTGGTTCCCCTTCCCTTGTGATACCCCATGATGGTTTACATGTGTGTAGGGTGAGTAGTTCACCTTCCCCTACAATTGCGGACACATGTATGTAGGTTGTGTGGTTCACCTTCCCTATGATTGAAATATGCATAAGATGAGTGGTTCACCTTCTCCTCTGGCATATGAGCATTATGAGTGGTTCAACTTCTCTTACGGATGCCCCAGCATACATTCTACCCATGTAGTCTGGGACTCATGGGAAGAACCTCTCATCTGGAGAATGAGTTGGGAAACGTGGATAGGGACAATAGCACTAACAATGGATGCATCGTGTATTGTCATACTCCCTATGTCTAGGATGCATGGTGTTCAATAACTTGATCTTGGACCATTTGAGGTTCTACCTTTGGATTGACTTTTGTTAGTGGAGAGTGGTAAGGTATTGTGACTCACTCTCGACCAATTCTTCTTCATTAATACTAGATGGTTAAATGAAGCAGAGAAAAGATGACAGAGATGGTAAATGATGATGGGATGGCATGATGACAACATATTGATTGGAAGGTGGAATTCTCCCTAGTTGAGAGGGAGTGCTAAAATTAGAAACTAGGGGAAAATTCCACCTTGGGGTACCTCATTTGATGGAGATGATGATTGCATTGGATTCCTCTTTTCAAGAGGTCCAATATTGATATAAAGATCATCATATTTGGACAAGAAGAAGTGTGATTTTGAATTTATGACCACAAATGTGCCAATTGTTCAGGCCAGACTCAGCTAAATGTAGGCTCAAGAAGCCCAATGGATGTGTCTCTTCACCCATAACAAAGTGTATAAATAGAAGAGACCTCACACCTCATTTGGACATCCATCACTCACACATTCTTCTCTCTCTCTTCATCAGATTGGTTTGTACAGCTCTTGGGAAGCCTCTTTCTCTCACACGTGTGGCTAGGAGGACAGGTTTTCTGGGTAGAATTAGACACTGAATTTCAAACCTCAAGAACAAGTTTTACCAGCATTGACCAAGGTGAATTTGATTGAGTTTGAATTTGGGTTTTGGGTCAAAGATGTGATTTTCTCAGGCCGCATTGCTGGGCACAAAAATTGAGGAATTTTGGGCTGGTTGACCTGCGTTGACTTTAGGTTTGACTATTATTTGACCGCAGAAAATTACAGTACTCTTGTCTCTCCTATTACTGAGTCGTTTTGGGCTAAAGTTATCCTCCTTATTAGGCCGAGTTTGACAAATGAAGATTGAGCCGCTTCAAGGAAGAATTGTTGTTGTCTTGACTAGTGTTGACTTTCTGGTTAGGGTTGAAGTTTTAGTGTAGTTGACTACATAATTCAACAAGGCTAATTTGAATTTATATTGGGTTAATCAATTTGACTTTTTTTCTCTCTCTCTCTATTGAACTATTGAATAATAATAAGAAGATTTGATCAAATGGTTTTCCCCACGTTGGGTTTTTTCCCTGGCATCTGCCAAATCGGTGTTCACTTGCCTTGGCTTGTCTTATGCAATTTTGTTTTAAGTTCTATTTGCATTTACTGTCAATGTGATTAATGGTTAATGTGATTGCTATTGGAAATAATTGGAAATTGTTATTGGGTTGCTAAAGGAACATTGATATAAATTGTGCTAATCATATAACATGCCATTGTTATCTAAAACTAACATGGTATCATAGCTTAGGTGAATACAAAGCCTAAGAAAGAGTGAGAAAGGAAATCACTAAGGAAAGTTGTTGGACAAGAATTTTTAACTAGCTTCAATGATGATCATATCATAGTTCAAATCTGAGGACAAGCTCAAGGACAAATTCGACTATCGTGCATAGAAGATGTCTCTGGATTTGGCTTTGGAAGAGAATGATGCCATGGACTATGTAAAAGGAAGGGTGGTGGAGCCTCCTTCAAATCCACCTGCTGCTATAAAAGAAAAGTACAATAAATGTGACGTCAAAGCTAAGAAAATTATTGTAGAATACATTTCATAAACCTTTGGTTGCCTACATTTCTGAGTTGGACACATCTAAGGAGATGTATGACAAGCTGGTTGGGATGTTCAAAGTAAACAATGTAAATCAATTCCTATTTCTCAATAACAAGTTGAAAGACATCAAGATGGACAGAGGAGAGTCCATTCAATCCTACTTCACGAAATCAAGAATGATCTTCTATCAATTGGATAATTTGTAGGTGTTAGGGAGCTCACTCTTATTTCACTTGGATGTGTTACAAGATAATGGGATGTGTTTAACACCACCATCCTCAACAATGACAAGATTTCAGGTTTTGATGAATTATTGTTTAGATGCAATCAAGAAGAAATAAGGATGATGGAAAGAGATAAACCTTCAAATGGAAATAATCCTACCGTTTTCTCCACTCATACTAAAATGAAGAACAATGTTGGTCCAAGAAGACAATGCCAAGGATTTAAGTCGAGATTCAAAAAAGGAAGAAAAGGAATATGCCTCAATTGCAATAGGTTTGGCCACTATACTAGCGAGCGTCCTCACAAGAAGGATACTCCAAGGGATGATGACAAAAAGAACCACAACAATTACAAAGACAATGGAAATCAAAGGAACAACAAAGGAAAGAGGAATGCTCCCACTACTCAATGGGGAAATGGTCATCCTCCCAAAAGGTTGAGAAACTCTAGGTATGAGGAAACTACTATTGTAGATAAGAAAAAAGAATTTTATCTTAGATTTAAGGTTGAAGGTCTCTATCCGGTTGGAGGAAGTCCTTTGGGAGCTGTGACTTGTGATACTTTTCTTGAATCTGAATTATGACATTGAAGATTTTCTCACCTTCATTACAAAGCCTTACCTTATGTAAGGAAGATGGTCACAAGTATGCCCGAATTAACCATAGATCATGAAGGAGTTTGTCAGAGTTGTGCATCTAGAAAACATAGAAGGGGGCCTTTCCCTTCAATTGAAAGTCAAACTACTAACATTCTTCAATTGGTTCATTCTAATCTATCAGGTATGTTCCTCGTAACATCTTTGGGAGGATACTTGTACTATGTAATTTTTGTGGATGACTTCTCTTGCGAAACATGGATCTGTTTCTTGAAGAAGAAGGATGAAGTCTTCAAATGATTTCGCTCTTTCAAAGCCTTGGTCGAAAATCAAATAGGGAAGAAGATCAAAATATTGAGGATCGATAATGGTATCGAATATGAGTCAAATGAATTCAATGACTATTATAGAGAAGCTAGCATTAAGAGGGAGACCACTACTGCATATACTCCTCAGAAAAATGAAGTTGCCGAAAGGAAGAATCGAACAATCATAGAAGCTATCCATGCTATGCTTCATGACCAAGGCCTATCGAAGTTCTTACGGGGAGAAGCTGCCAACACTACAATATATGTTAAAAATAGGTGACCGCATCAAGCATTGGACTTCAAGATACCTGAAGAAGTTTTCACTGGTAAAAAACCTGGTGTTTCTCATTTTATAATTTTTGGTTGTCTTGTATATTTTCATGTGCCAAAAGAGAAAAGAAACAAGCTAGATGCATCTAGGAAGAAAGGAACTTTTGTGGGCTATAGTGAAACTTTGAAGGAATACAAAATTTATGTGCATAGTCAAAGAGAAGTGGAAATAAGTCATGATGTCACCTTCGATGAAGATTTTTCTCTTGGGAAAGTCATAGATCTTCCTATCCCTAGAAAGTAAAATCACGATGATGTAGGAAAGAAGGACAAATATCCGACAGATGATCTGACGCCCGATGTTGAAGGCCTAATGGATCCCATTGAACCACCTTCTGGTGAGCCCTCTACCTCAAGGAAAAGACATTTGTGCCTCAAAGATACTCTCGAATATGTTGAAAGACATGTTGCACCAAGGGGGACATTTAGTGAAAGAAAGAAGCCGAATAGGTACGAAGGGTACTTAGCTGCAATGAGTACCATTGTTCAATCTGAGCCATGTACGTTTGAAGAAGCTGTGAAGCACAAAGTATGGAAGGATGTCATGAGTGAGGAATATGAATCGAACATGAAGAATGATGTCTGGGATGTGGTTCCTATACCCAAGGACAATTCAGTGGTCACTTCAAAATGGCTTTACAAAAACAAACATGGAGCTGATGGGAGTGAAAAAGTTCAAGGCTAGGTCCGTTGCTCGAGGCTTCTCTCAAAAGGAAGAAGTGGAATATGATGAGATATTTGTACTAGTTTCCTGATACACCACTATTCGATCCATAATTTCTCTTGCTACCTTTCAAGGATGGAGTCTACACCAAATGGATGTCAAAATGGATTTCTTGCATGGCTCACTTAAGGAGGAAGTCTATGTAGAGCAACATGAGGGGTTCAAAGTTCAAGATCGTAAGACACATGTACGCAGGTTGAAGAAATCCCTCTATGGGTTGAAGCAAGCCCCTAGGGCTTTGCATGAGATGATTGATAGCTATCTTATGAAACTGGTTTTTACAAGGAGTGAAGTTGACCTGAACCTATACTTCAAGGTTGAAAAGGACATGCCTCTCATTCTAGTCCTTTATGTGGATGATATTTTTATGATAGGTGTAGACCCTATCATTTATCAATGCAAGAGGGAGTTAACTTCCGAATTTGAGCTGAAGTACCTAGGTTTGATGTAATACTTCCTAGGCTTGGAGGTCTATCAAACGCCGGGTGAGATTTTCCTTTCTCAAGGAAAGTACATTGTGAAGCTACTCGAGAGATGTGGGATGGTGGAATGCAAGTATGTGTCTACTCTGATGCAACTCAACTTCAAGAAGCTATGTCGAAATTCTGTTGGGCCCAAATTGGCAAATCGTTCTGAGTATCAATAACTTGTGGGGGCCTTGATGTTCTTAGTAAAATCTCGTCCACACTTATACTTCGCTATGAATAAATTGACTCAATTTATGGTTGAGCCTCATCACATACATTGGATTGTTGCCAAGAATCTCTTGAGATATCTTCATGGCAGAATCAACTATGGTTTGAGATACACTGCTAGGAATTTGAGGCTACATGGATATACTGATGCTGGTTGGGCTGGAAATGTGGTGGATCGTAAGAGCATGTCTGGATGTTGCTTCTCATTGGGGTCTGATTCAATATCTTGGATGACCAGGAAGTAGAAATAGGGTTCTTTAAGCAGTACCAGGGCCAAATAAATTGCTACTAGATGGCCTGTTGTGAAGTTGTTTGGTTGAGGAAGCTCTTTAGTGACCTATTTGAGCACATGTTGGATACCACTGCAATATTCTGTGATAATTAGACTGGGATTCATCTTTCAGGGAATATTGTGTTCCGCGAAAACTCCAAGAACATTGATATCAGGTACCACTTTATCCAGGATATGGTACAACAGGGAGCAATAAGTCTCCAACACATCAGGACGAATGTGCAGGTCACAGACATTATGACGAAGCCCTTAGGGAAGGTTGAATTCTTAGCCTTCCTTGAGAGACTTGGAGTCATGGAAAGACCCTTTTATGAGGTTATCGCATGAGTTGGACACTGAGATTTGGGAGCTCCTCTGGGCTTGACATTCTTCTTGGAGCTATGCGCAACCATAGGGTGAGTGGTTTAACTTCCCCTCGTTGTGTGTTATGTAGAGGGTGAGTGGTTCACCTTCCCTTGTGATACACCATTATGGTTTACATGTGTGTAGGGCAAGTGGTTCACCTTCCCCTACGATTGAAGACACATGTATGTAGGGTGTGTGGTTCCCCTTCCCCTACGATTAACATATACATAGGATGGGCGGTTCACCTTATCCTATGGAATATGATCAGGATGAGTGGTTCACCTTTGCCTGCTGACGCCCCAACATACATTCTATCGATGTAGTTTGAGACTCATGGGAAGTACCTCTCATCTGGCCAATGAGTTGAGAAACGTGGATAAGGACCACAACCCTACTAGTGGACGCATCGTGTAATATCATACTCCCTATGTCTAGGATGTATGGTGTTCAATAACTTAATCTAGGATCATTTGAGGTTCTACCTTTGGACTGACTTTTGTCATTGGAGAGTGGTAAGGTCTTATGACTCACTCTCGATCAATTCTTCTTCATTATTGGTTTAACAGAGTAGAGCAAAGATGACAAAGATAGTACATGATGATCGGATGGCATGATGATGATAGATGGCTTGGTAGGTGGAATTCTCCCTAGTTGAGAGGGAGTGTTAAAATTGGAAACTAGGGAAAAATTCCACCTTGTGACAACTCATTTGATGATGATGATTGCATTTGGTTCCTCTTTTCAAGACATCCAATCTTGATATAAAGATCATCTCATTCGAACAAGCTAAAGTGTGATTTTTAATTTATGACCACACATATGCAAATTGTTCAAATTGGCCTCAGCTAAATGTAGGCTCAAGAAGTCCAATGGATGTGTCTTTGCACACAAAACAAAGTGTATAAATAGAAGAGATGATGTGTCTCTTCCCACACAACAAAGTGTATAAATAGAAGAGACAATGTGTCTCTTCACACACAACAAAGTGTATAAATAGAAGAGGTGATGTGTCTCTTCACACAAAAAAAAAGTATATAAATAGAAGAGGTGATGTGTCTCTTCGCACACAACAAAGTGTATAAAGTGTAGGAGGACAAATTTTCTAGAATAGGTTTGACCAATGTTGACCAAGGTGCATTTGACTGAGTTTGGCTTCAGTTTTTGGGTCAAAGATTCTATTTTCTTAGGCCATATTGCTGGGCACAAAAATTGAGGAATTCTGGGTTGGTTGACTTACGGTGACTTCAGGTTTGAATGTTATTTGACCTCAGAAAATTACATCCGTCTTCTCTCTCCTTTAACTAAGTCGTTTTGGGCTAAATTTATGCTCTTGATCAGGTTGAGTTTGACCAAGGAAGACCGAGCTGATTCAAGGAAGAATTGATGTTGTTTTGACCAGTGTTGACTTTCTAGTTAGAGCTAAAATTTGACTGTAGTTGACTCTAGAATTTGAAAGGGTTGATTTGACTTTATATTGGGCTAATCAATTTGACTTTTGTACTCTCTCTCTCTACTGAACTATTGAATAATAATAAGAAGATTTGATCAAAGGGTTTTCCCCACATTGGGGTTTTTCCCTGGCATCCGCCAAATCCAGTGTTCTCTTGTCTTGGCTTGTCTTCTGAAATTTTATTTTATGTTCTACCTGCATTTAATGTCAATGTGATTAATGGTTAATGTGATTGCTTCTAGAAATAATTGGAAATTATTATTGGTTTTCTAAAGGAACATTGAAGTAAATTGTGCTAAGCATAGAACATACCATTGTTATCTAAAATTAACATGTTCACCTTCCCCTATGATACCCCATGATGGTTTACATGTTTGTAGTGTAATAGGTTCACCTTCCCCTATGGTTTATGACACATCCATGTAGGGTGAGTGGTTCACCTTTCCCTATGATTGATGAGATATGCATAGGTTGGGTGGTTCACCTTCTCCTATGGCATATGAGTAGGATGAGTAGTTTACCTTCTCCTGTGGATACCCTAGTGAGAAATGCATATAGGCATCTGTTGGTTGTCACATGTGGACATGTTGGTGGGACGTGGTTCATCCTTTCCCAACATGTAGGATCCTTCCTACGATTGATGGTTGCATACATGTAGGATGCGGTTTCATCCTTTCCCCACTCTTGATGGTTTTCATGCGTGTAGGATATGGTTTTCCTTTCCCTACTTGTGGTTATGACTTGTGTTTGTAGGATGTGGTTTATCCTTTCCCTACGCGTGATTGTGACATGTGTTTGTAGTATGTGGTTTCCCTTTTCCCTACATGTGGTTGTGACATGTTTGTAGGATTTGGTGTCTCCTTTCCCTACGTGTGGTTGTGAGCAGGATACGATATATTATTTCCCTGTTGGTGTTACTGCATCATCCTACACATGTAGTTCGTGACACATGGGAATTACCTCTCATTTGGCCAATGAGTTGGGAAAAGTGGACACGGACCATAGCACTACAGATGGATGCACCATGCACTTCTGTACTCCTTATGTCTAGGATGCTAATGGTCAACAAACTTGATCACTTGAGATCAAGTATAATTTCGGTTCTTCACATGGTTATGTGGACTGACTTTTTTCAGTGGAGAGTGGTAAGGTCTTGTGACTCACTCTCGGTCGATTCTTCTTTATTATCTATATTAGTGTTCAATAGAGTTGAGTCGAGATACAAAGATGGTTCATGGCACCATGATGGCATGATGATCGGTGACAATGGTTGATGGTTTGATAGGTGGAATTCTCCCCAGTTGAGAGGCAGTGTTAAAAATTGGTAACTAGGGACAAATTCCACTTTGGACAGCTCATTGGGGAAGATAATTGTGGTATTGAATTCGTCTTTTTGAGAGGACCAAAATCGACGTAAAAATCATTGAATTTGGATAAGGATAAATGGGCTTTCGAATTTATGCCCTCTCTCATGTAAATTATCAAGGTCAACGTCGCCTCTATGTAGGCTCATCAAGCCCAATAGTCACGTCACTTGAACCCCAACGACTAGTATATATAGAGGTTCCTACAACCTCTTTTCATACATCTATCTCATTATTCTTCTCTCTGAAATAGCCGCAGAAGATCCTTGGCTGAGAAAGAAAGGCTTGGTTGACATCTTTAGTGGGTTGTTTGATAAGCCGTGTTCCTCAAGCAGGAGGTTGTGGAAGTTAGGGTCAGTTTGGGCTAATTGAAGAGCCATTCTGGGCCAAGTTCATTCCCTTTTACAGGCTGAGATCCCACAGGTAGGCAATCGTTTGCTTAAGGATGGGTTGGGACATATTTCTGGGCTATTGTATCTAAGGTTTCTCTTGTACACGTGGGCCGAAAAATTGTGAGGGTGATTTAGTTTGGCCATAGGCCTAAAATACTTTGAATATGGCTCAACCGAGTGGTATATTACCTAGGGCTGGTTGTAGAATCTTCATTGGACAATAGGTGAGTCTTGTGGAATCTTGAATGGCTAGACCTAGCCCAAATCAACTCAAGGGTATGATAGATTTACTAGAAGAGGAGCCACTATCTTAAAAGGAGATCTAGAGGTGCTTAGAGAAGTTGAAGTAGTTAGTCAATTAAACCTAACATGATACTGTCATTGAAGAAGCCCATTGAATGATTGACTTTTACAAAGTACTAGAATTGCATTATAGATTAAGCCATCCTCTTATCTAAAGACAATGATATTGGATCTTCTTTTGGCAAGTAAATTTTGACTTTGAATCATTGTATTCTCTCTCTGAACATTTGATATTGATAATAAGAAGAATTGATCAAGGGTTTTCCCCATATTGGGGTTTTTCCTTGGTTTGAGCCATATCTTTATGTTCTATTGTCTTGGCTTGTCTTATGCATCTATCAGTTACGTTCTTTCATTAGTTACTGTTAATGTTATAATGTCTCATGTGATTGCAAAAGGAATCAAGTGGTCCGATGAATGGGCTAAGATGGAACATTAAAGTAACTATTTCAAGCAAAGAACATGTTAACCTAAAATTAACAATGAATTTGGCTCTCCTTTTGATTGTATTTTGTTCAACTAAGTGGTAGCATTTTTCTAATAAATAATAGCCATTATTATGTACAAACACATTGTAAACCTCAAGGGGAATCCAATTCCTTCATGGGTAGGATGATCCATATATATTCTTTTTCCTATTTTTTCAAACATTTTATATTCTCATACTAATTATATTTCTGTGTTTGTATTCACAAAGACAAACATTCTCACGATTGAAAGAAATGGTAAGAGGACTAGAAATGAAGCTCATCATAATACGTATGCCCTCCAATGATTTTCTTGGTAAACACCCAAATATAATTGAAGAGAATGGTAATGATATACTTGTAAATGACAGGATAAATATAATATTGATCCATAACACCTTTGCACCTATAAATGAGGATGCTAATATTTATGATACACTTCTCCCTGATTAAGGAAATAAACCCCTACAAAAAGCTCAAAAACAATTCTTCTCTTTTTCATTTTGTTGTTAGTGAAATTGAATGAATTTGCACCTATGAATAAGGATGATAATATTTATGATAAACTTCTTAGTAATTAAGGAAATAAACCCTATATAAAGCTCAAAGACAATTCTTCTCTTTTTCATTTTGTTGTTAGTGAAATTGAACGAATTATTTTTCAAACATGTTTTTCACATATATTTTAAAATACTTAATGCCTTATAAAATTGTTAATTGTTAATTATTTGTTTTTTCTTGTACAATTATAATTAATATACCCTCGCCGTAACAAAATACTTTTCCTCACAATGTTGAAAAGCGAGTTCCCTTACAAAGAATTCATAATTGATTGCATCATATGTTATAGAGAATTCACCATTGAGGTAATCCCCCAATGCATCCATGCATCATATGTTATAGAGAATTCACCATTGAGGTAATCCCCCAATGCATCCATGCATCATATGTTATAGAGAATTCACCATTGAGGTAATCCCCCAATCTGCCATTAGTAAATACTAGAATGTACATGTGAAAAAGAACGTGCCCTATAGGGTTCTTTTTCATATTCCCTTCACTTCACATTTCCAAGGATTTTTTTAGGTGTAAGAACATAGCATTGTGTATAACTTATGATGCAAAGATGAGAAGTCAAGGCACTATTTCGTATGTTTATAGATGGTTTTACATTTAGAGACAATATGGAAATATGTCTCATTTTCATATATGAACCTCATATTGTTGCCTTATATTGACAAGTGATGGTGTTAATGATTTGGAGAGTTTATGATATACCTTCACTTAGTGTGGTATTTTTTTATTTTTATTTTTAGTAATCTCTTTCTTGAACGTCAATAAAGAAGAAGTGCATAACGTCAATATTAATTGCTTTGGCTATTTATTTTCCCTTTTGTTTATAACATACAATTTCAAATATTTAAGTAATAAATATGTGTTTTGAAATGAGACATTTTTACATTTTGATACATAATTTGATGTAAAATGTATATTTAGATTGTCAAACAAATGTTCAACATGACTATTCTTGACATATCACTATGTTGAGCTCGTGACGTTGCATTTTTGAAATTTGGAACATTGACTATGTATCAAAAAATTGGTAGTAACCATATCAAAAAATTTCATTCATGTCCATTATTCTTTGGTTAACTAACACTAGTTCAACATCAAGTTGATATTTAGAATGATGACTACACACAAAAACCAATAATAACCACATCAAATGTTTTTCATTTCTTGTTCATTATTCATTAGTTGACAAAAAAATGTTAGACATAAGGTTGACCTTCCACATGTGCATACAAAGTGGAATTTCATATATTTAAAAGCATTGAAGTAGTCTAATAGGTTAAATATCTTACATCTAGCCAATGTAAATGCTAAACCTTTAATGTTGCACAATAAACATAAAAAGGTATGTGTAATTAAACTAAACATTCAAAAAATGTCATATATATATAAATAAATAAATATAAATTACAATGCAATATATGCTTGAGACTACTATCATTTATGTTGTAAATCTTCTTTTTTAAAACTAATTTTAGACAAATAGAAGATATGGGAAGATTGATAACCTTTAAAACCTCTAATACCTAATATCTTAAGGTTAATGAAATGAGAGACATGTAGATGACAAAATTAGAGACATGTAGATGACAAAATTAATGTGAAAAGGAAATGTCTAATTTCATTAGTGAATAGATAGAAATTTAGCTCATACCAATCAATAAATAATTACTTATTAATCCATGGAATTACAACTACCTATAATATTTTTAATATTTTTTTATAATAAATACACTTATTCAATAAACACACATTTTAAACTAAAGAATACTTCTAAATCTTAAAAACAAATCCATAATTTAAATATTATATAATTCCTTATAAAAACATTTCTTACTGATTTAAGAGATCATAAATTTCTCATAAAACAATGATACCTTATCTTAATGGGTTCTCAATCAAATTTTCCAATTTCTTGTTGTTTCAATTCTAAACTCTGTACCTTTAAAAACTTAAGTAAATATTATTAATTAGTATACCTCCATTAATACACTTTGTGTAACGATTGAAAACAAGATCCATCACCATTGAAAATTATATTTTAAAAAATAGGGCCTTGTGGCCCTTAAAAATTGGGATTTGCAACACACTAAAAACGCTTCAGAAGTAATATTTGTAGCCAATAAAAATAGGGATCAGTAGTATGATCTATAGCCCCCGAAAAAGTTATTTATAGCATGTTGTAAATCCATAGAAATTGGTGTTTTTTTTTTAACCACATGGTGAATCGGTAATTGCTAGGTTTAATCTAGGGGAGACCCAGGATCAAACTTCATAGTTACCACTATAACACCAAGAGCATAACCAACTACCTGCAAGTCGGGTATACTAAGTTCCTATGATTTTAGCAAGAGCAGACTCACGAGAAAAGGGAATCCGCCACGAAAAAGGGGAATCCGCCCCTCTAGGTGCTACCACAACAGAGCATTGTACTCAATAAAATTTGAAATTAGTGTTAGGAAAAACGGAATTTGAAATTTATTGCCTTTGATATATATTCATTGAACCTTATCCATCTATATTCACCATTAAATTATCCAATTTTTTTCCTCATTTTCTTCACCCTAAACGCAAGAATTTTTTTTTATTTTTTTATAAAAGGTTGCATTGCCATAAGCAACAATAGAAAACTTATATAATTTTAGGTCCCACGTAGGAATCAAATCCTTACGCATTTTCTTCTCGAAGGGAGTACCGCATCATTGTTTATGCACAATCATTTTTATTTTTTTTAATCTCTTAAGTGACATTTCCATCACGGGGTTCACAGGAAATATTATATAAATTAAGTTTTGGAGAGAATCCTTGACAATAAGGAATTGAGAAAATGTAAATATGTTTGTGTGAAAGCTAAATTATGATCATATTATATCATTTATTTAGGGCATTTTACTTACTCGAGTTTTTTTCACTATTTGAATTAAGGGTGGAGTTGTAGAGGTGGTGTAATAATAATGGAAGGATTTAAAAATTGTTTGGTTTATCAATATTAATTTATATATTAGTTTAGATTTATTAAGTGCCGAGAGGGATCAAATCTCTTAAGATGGAAACTTTTTTTTGAGTACGAAATTTGAGGAAAAGTTTACACCTTGAGCGACTTGATTCATCTAAGTGCTTGATATATCTGGAGTTAAAGTGGATTTATGCGGGTTCCTAATAATATTATTTATATTTATATAAATTTCCTGTCTTTGTATATAAAATATTCTTATTTTCAAATTATATTAAAATCATGATAATAATATGTTACATATATATGAGTTTGACATTTTTCTTTAAGATGTTTTCTAATTTTTCTAATTTAATTTTTAAATATGATGTGTGTTGTTTCCTTGGAGACACATCTTCTTTACAAGGGAACCACACATCTTCGTTACAAGGGAACCAGTGTCGGGACATCTAGAGATTGATGAAAAACTTTAAAATCTATGATTGGAAGAATTTGTCATGAGAGCAACAACGAATCTTCTAATTCAAAAACTTAGCCTTCGAAACTAGAATGACCAGAAAACACTGAGGATTGCAGGGTGCTTGAACTAAGAATGGCTTAGAAAAAAATAAAGAAAGACAAGGTTTAACCTTAGGCAATTAAGAATGTCAATTCAAACCTCGGTAGAAAGAATTACGGGTAGATGAGATAGTGTGAGTGCATTTATGGAACATGGAGTGCCCTTTAAGAGTCTCAAATTTACATTGCAGGAGTACTAACAAGTAAATTCATTAAACATTAAATAGAGACAACCTGTTGCAAAAAAACATAAAGGAACTACCCCATATAAGAGGTAAAACAACAGCTACAACCATCTGAATGCTGAAATCAAATTGGTTACTATTATTGAGCTTTTGAGAGACTCCTTTGTTACATGGGTGTTAAGCCATGGATCAAGTGTCAGTAATACCGGGGAGAGAATGAACCGTCAAATCAATTCATGTCTAGAACATATCGTGACCGTAAGATTGTAAGTTACAAAAAGTACATAGTAAAGAAACGCACGTTAACTAACTTTATACTAGACCAAGTTATACTTAACTATTTTCTATGTGTCAAAATATCTTAACACCTTTCCTTTTTAGACCGATTTTTCCTTGTCTGCCTTCATTTTAGACGGGCTAGTCTTCATTTTAAAATGCCCCGATATTGTTTGGCATTGACCCAAACCCACTTCCCAGCTTTGGGAGATGATGCAATCTTCACTTGTCCTAAATCATTTGCCTCCACAAGTTCTTAACTTTCTTGTTCCTTTATCATGTTTGAATGCATTTGTCATCCAACCTGTTTCAAGAAATATGTGGATCTATAAAATACCAAGATTACTTCAAGAAATATGTGGATCTATAAAATACCAAGATTACTTCTAGTCATCGTTATTTCTATATGATATTGTTTTATTACCATTTCTCAAATTAAACAATTATATAACATTTTTAACATTTTTTTTTGCACCTTTAGAAAAATTGCTAATGGCTAGTTGAGTTATTTTGAGCGTACTAGATTTTGTAAAACATTAAATATTAATTATTGCGAGACCATATTTTCCAACCAAGTTTGTTAGAAGATTGGTTAGAATTGTATAGTTAGGTGGCGAAAATTTGTATCTAGAAACATGACAAATTTGGAGTGTGTACGAAAAAAAAGGATGAGAGGTAGGGCAAATATGAAAGGTCGTTTATCTCGTCCCGATAAAAGCTCTGCTCATGATAACTTTTTGCTGTGAAAGAGAACACATGGAGAGTCTGGGAGTATGATAACGAATTTATTCACTGTATTGGCTCAACAGAGTTATCGATTTCCTTTCCTGCGGCATAGGAGTCGGGCAGTTGGGGATTGGCAGAAATCTGGTATAAGTATGGCATGTCAGGGCAGGGCAGTGCATCTTTCGTTGGAAACATATTTTGTAACGAGAGTTTTGGCCGGACACACTGAGAATGGTGGTCCCCAAGATTGTGATGGTCGTGGTTCTTGTGGCGGCAGTGATGAGTGCAATGGAAGTGGGAACATCAGGTGCCATAGATTGTGCCACAGTGCTACAAGCTCGGGCTCCATGCTCCTCCTACCTGATTTTCACAGAGCTTAAACCGGCGTGTTGTCCAAATATTCAGAGTATTTTCAAACAGGGCTCTTTTAATGAAGTCTGCGCTTGTTTGGGTCAGTCTCTGCCTGCAAAGTTCGTTGGCTACAGGGCTGCCTCTTTGCCTCGTGTTTGCAATGTCAGCGCGATAAATTGTCCCTAATTTCTCAGTATTGCAATGTCAGCACGATAAATTGTCCCTAATTTCTCAATAACAGAGTAGGTACTTATGACTTCTCAATAACAGAGGTAATTAAATTGCTTGGGGCTCAGGTGGCTTATGCCGGACTAATTGTATTATGGGCCGGAGCAATGAATTTATTTGAAGTGGCTTATTTTGTACCGGAAAAACTTATGTATGAATAAGGATTGATTCTGTTTCCCATTTAGCTACTCTAAGATGGGGAGTCTTTTCTAGTGGGGAAATGGTGGACACTTTTCCATATTTTGTATCTGGGATACTTCACTTAATTGCCTTCTACAGTTTTATGGTTTTGGGTGGTATTTATCATAGTACTTAATAAGAAACGATAAAAGCTCAACCAATTAAACTAATCCTTATTGGTAATGGAACTGCTTGTTGTTGGACTGAGTCAGAATCTATTCTTCAGTTATCCACTGCTAATATAAATATATATAAATTAAATTCAAGGTTGAAAAAAACTCAATGTTCTATGGTTTAAACTGCATTAAATATAAATATGAATTGATGTTTTCTGATCTCCTCTCTCAGTGTTTTGGTTGTTGGATTGTATCGGGATGCAATGAGATCTCACCTGTAGCTCGTTCTCCCCTGTTTCTCTGGTTTGGAGATAGTTCTGTAATCATTTTTGGTTTCGATGGTATTTCTTTTCGGACCATGATCCATTTTGATTATTATTTAAACTTTGAAGGATTTTGAAAGGTGTAATAGCTTTTTATTAATATAAAATCTATTATTTTTCTATTAAATATATATATATGAATTAAGTTTATGGTTAAAAACAAATGTTAGAATAATTACCTGGTCTGGGTCTGTTTCCATGATGATGGCTAGTCTATGGTAATTGAATGATAGTCGGCAGATTGGTGTAGAATCTATGGCTATCTGTGTGTACAAATGTAACACCAGTTTGGTGTGGTGTAGAATCTATGGCTATCTGTGTACAAATGTAACACCAGTGATGCACGATATTTACTTATAACCAAGTTTTACTATTTACATTCAAGTTTTCTTTTTTATTAGGTTGTAAATTGGATTATTAAAGAATTAGGTTGAAAAGCTAGAACTGATTTTGGTAATTGTTAATTAAAAGGAATTTGATCAGTTGTAACAAGAGTAGAATAAGCAGTTTAACAACTCCTAAAAAACAGTTACAAGCAGTTTCCCATAAGTAGTTTCCTTATTACCAAGTTTTACTATTTACTCTCAAGTTTTCTTCTTTATTATGTTGTAAATTGGATTATTAAAGAATTAGGTTGAAAAGCCAGAACTAATTTTGGTAATTGTTAATTAAAATGAATTTGATCAATTGTCAAAAGAAAACTGAAGAAACAGTTTAACAACTCCTAAAAAACAGTTACAAGCAGTTTCCCATAAATAGTTTACTTATTACCAAGTTTTACTATTTACTCTCAAGTTTTCTTCTTTATTATGTTGTAAATTGGATTATTAAAAAATTAGGTTGAAAAGCCAGAATGGTAATTGTTAATTAAAATGAATTTGATCAATTGAAGAAGCAGTTTCACTAACTCCTAAAAAGCAGTTGCAAGCGTTTCCCATATGATCCTTTAAAAAGGAAATGTTAGAACCCTGGTGGAGAATAGAAGGAGAAGGTCTTATTGTGGAAAAGCCATAAGTAGTTTCCCATATGATCCCTTAAAAAGAAAATGACTGAACCCTAGAACCCTCGTTGGGGTGGGAGAATAGAAGGAGGTGGTCTTATTGTGGAAAAGCTTCCTTGAGTTGGACAGATTAGCCAGTGGGAAGAGGTATTGTTTTTGTATAATGAAGTAAAAAAGGTAGCATGCAAATTAATTATTGTAAGACTGCCATTAAAAGTTAAATAAGTATATACTCCTTTCTATTGTATTTCTAGCGTATTTCTAGCCTGTCTAGAAATAACCCTTGTTGGGGTGGGAGAATAGAAGGAGGTGGTCTTATTGTGGAAAAGCTTCCTTGAGTTGGACAGATTAGCCAGTGGGAAGAGGTATTGTTTTTGTATAATGAAGTAAAAAAGGTAGCATGCAAATCAATTATTGTAAGACTGTCATTAAAAGTTAAATAAGTATATACTCCTTTCTATTGTATTTCTAGCCTGTCTAGAAATAATGCACCAATTATTGTAAGACTGTCATTAAAATTTAAATAAGTATATACTCCTTTCTATTTCTACCCTATCTAGAAATAATGCACCAGGAGGCACTGATGCATAATTGAAGTAAAGACAATAGGGAATCGGGAATCTATAACCACCACATAGTACTAGAAACTGAAGTAAAGACAATAGGGAATTGGGAATCTATAACCACCACATAGTACTAGAATTAATGCACCAGCCATTTAAGCAATAAGAATAAATTATGTTCCTATTTACTTTTTGAATCTAAATTGTTCAATAAGAATAAATTACGTTCCTATTTACTTTTTGAATATAAATTGTTTTGAAGAGCTCCTCGAATACCAAAATCAGAGTAGACATCCTATAAATTCTTAGAAATGTTGAAGTATTTCTCTATTTAGGTAGTATTAGGAAAATGCAAAACAAATAACAGAAACCTTTCAACAGTAAGAAGAATGGAAAGAAAATAAACATTGTGAGGGTTATATGGCTCCATGTTGGGATTCTGGGAAAATCCCTCGCAAACCCATTACCACCGTAAATCACAAATTAAATATACAGGGATTTCTAACCCAGAACTGGGGTGTAAAGAATAGGGATAATTATATTTCTATATCAAAATCAAATATTTATATATAACTTAACATAAAAATCAAAACAACTAATATCCACGAAGTGAATACAGTATTTTAGACGGCCAACCCAACCCTGGAACTCAAACCCTGGCCGCAACAAAAAATCACAAGAATGAAATAGTGAACAGTTGGAAATGGCATGACCATGAGTTGAATACATATAAGACATTAATTTCTCACAGCTGTGTATCTACAGAACTTCGCAAACCCTTATCAACAGTATTTCTTAACAGGTTCTTCATTTACCTGCAAAAACTACAGTGATACAAGTGTAGTTGTAGCTTTCTAGTTAGCATTAAACACCTTAAAAGATCCTAATGCATTAAAATGGTATAGTCCCTCAAGTAAAGCGGCTTGTAGTCTGAAAAACACAATCGCTAGGGTCAACTTGAGAGAGTACCGACCTGAAAATTGAACGCAGTAATGGATGTAAGAGAGGGGTTTCATGTCGAATCTCTCAGGAACCATAAACTGTCGTACCACAAACTAAATTACCTGCGAACCAGAGATTCACTGGATTAGACACAGAAAGCAGATTGGAAGGAAAGATTTACAATAAAATCCTGAGCAGAGGATAGCTTACTTGAGAGAGGTTACCGAGTAGTGAAATGCATAGGATACCTGACAGAACCAGAATGGCCATTAAGGTTTCCTCAGATCAAATAAAACCAAGAGTTCATTGCAATAGCTGAATAACTTACCTTTGGTTGCGAAGTGAACCAACGCCTCCTTCTGGTGCAGAAACTCTAGCCATCAGCGATTGACCTACCACAAGTGAGAAGGACGAATTCGGTTATGCTTTAGAGAAGGAGCTTTAAAGGAAAACTAGTGAATGATACTGAGAAGGCTAAATCTGATGCACCTTACCTGAAAATCTTGTGGACATGGTCCTAGCGGCAGGCAGTGCCTTACAGTCATCCGGGTTGCTCTTTGTTGCAGAGCCAAAACAATAATGTCATCGCAGAACTCAAATGACCTTCACCTCACCGCAAAGTGCATTAACCCGCAAGGTAATCACATAGACACCAAGACCATGGATCTCTCCAATCCAACGGTAAGGATGGTGCTAATTGCCAAGGTTCGAAACTGTTCCATCTAATTTATTCTGTAATAAATTAAATGCTACTGGTCAGTGTATAGACCTCGGGTTCCCTCCGCGTTGATGGCGAGGTGGAGAAGATGAAGAAGGACGTTCGGATAATGTTTCCAACCATCGTAAAACCAAGAAACTACAAATGGAATTACAAGGCGATTTTAAAAAGATAAATCGTCGCTCTTTCAAGGAGAATCTAAGGAGGCAATTGAAGCCTGGTTAATCGACATGAGCAAGTACTTCCAGATTTATGACTACACCGAGAAACTTAAAGCTTAACTAACATTTTATCAATTAAGGGTAAATGCCACTCTCTGGTGGGGAGGAAATCAAAACTATGCGAAAGATTGATGAGGAGCAGGTTATGTGGCAGGAATTTCATAAGCACTTCATGGATAAGTATCTAACAGAGCAGTACTATGACAAGAAGGCAAAGGAATTCCATGAACTAAGTTTGGGCACCTTGACCATGGATGAGTACATGAAGCGATTTACTTCCTTATTGTGATACGTTTTGTATATGCAAGAAGAAAAAGCCAAAATTCAACAATTTATTAGCAGCTTGCCCAATTTTATGAAGGAAAAATTAGAATTCGACAATCCAAAGACAATGGATGACGCAACTCGAAAAGCTCGCATTTGTTATCAACAAATGAGGCAGAAGAATGAAGGGTCCAAAAGGGTATTAAACAGAAAAGGAAGGAATTTACCCTCAATCAAACCACTAAATAACGCTAATGGCAAGAGTAGTCAACAAAGAACATTCAACGAATTTCCATGGAACCAGCCAAAAGTTACAGCTTACTCTGAGAATAGACAACCAGAGGGATTCAGTAAACTTGTAAATGACCAACAACCAAAACAACCCATGCAGTGTGGGGATGTGGAGAATCCCATATCTTAAAAATTTCTCGCACAGGGCCAGAACGGAACAACTTTCCAATATGCAAGAGGCCTCCACAGTTGGAGACATAGTGAGAAGCTTGCCCCGAATTAATGCTGCTCTGGATGATCGTCAAGCCGAATACCAACCTACCATGATCGAGTGTGAAGGTATGATTGTTGATCAACCTGTTTATGTTTTATTTGATCCGTGTGCTAGCTTAAGCTATGTAAGTCCTAAAGTGGTAGAGAAATCCCAGCTGCAGAGCATCAAATTTAAGAAACCTTGGCTAGTCCAACTAGCCACAGGGATGAAGAGGAAAGTATCTGCAAAAACAGAATGTTGTCTTATAATAGTTTCAGGACAACCAATCCATGTGGACCTTAATATACTCCCTTTAGGATCCTATGACGTACTAATAGGGATGGATTGGCTGGAAGGGTGTTGGTCCCTGGTTGACTATAAAAAGAAATATGTTAGTTATCTCACAGAATCGGGACAGAGGAGGGAAATACAAGGGATCATGAAAAGTATTAAGTTGCGGCCTATTTCTGCGAATTAGTTGGGAATATGTGTTAATAAAGGTCTTTCAGGTTTATGCCGTTCAAGTAGGGTATACCAATTCAAAAAGTAAAATGACCTCCCTAGAGGATATTCCTGTAATACAAGACTTCAAGGATGTATTTCCTGAATCCATTTCGGGTTTACCACCCAAGCGTGACATTGATTTCACCATTGAATTGATATCAGGAGCAGCCCCTGTTTCACGAGCTCCTTACCGTATGAGTATTCCTGAACTAACAGAACTTAAAATGCAGCTTTAGGAACTCTTGGATAAAGGATACATACGCCCCAGCCTATCCCCTTGGGGAGCCCCTTTGCTATTTGTCTGAATGAAGGATGGAACCTTGAGATTATGCATTGATTATCGTCAGTTAAATAAGCTGACTGTCAAAACTAAATATCCCTTACCACGTATTGATGATCTTTTTGACCAAGTTCAGGGAGCAAGTGTATTTTAAAAAATTGACCTGAAGTCTGACTACCACCAGATAAGGATAAAGAAGGAGGAAATTTGCAAAACTACATTTCTCATTCGTTATGGCCACTATGAGTTCGTAGGATTTCCTTCTGGCCTTACTAATGCTCCATCTACCTTTATGAGTCTGATGCATGGTATTTTTCAGCCCTATTTAGATAAATTTGTGTTGCTTTTCATTGATGATATACGGATTTATTCTAAGAACCAAGAGGAGCATGAAAAGCAATTGAAAATAGTATTGTAGACTTTGAAGGATAACCAGCTATACGCTAAGTATAGCAAGTGCGGCTTTTTCAAAAATCATATTTAATACTTGGATCATGTGATTTCAACCGAAGGAATAGCAGTGGATCTAGAAAAGATCAAGACTATTATGGAATGGACCACCCCAAAGAATGTTGCTGGCATTAGATCCTTTTTAGGCCTAGATGGCTACTACAGCCAATTCACTAAAGGTTTTTCAAACATAGCCTTTATTATGTATTCTTTACAAAAAGAGGGGCATACCTTTTGATGGATAGCGGAATGCCAACAAACTTTTAACCAGTTAAAACAGCTACTTACTACTGCCCTGTCCTAAAATTAGAAGATCCAGAAAAGTCCTTTGTGGTCTGCACAGATGCAAGCAAGTAGGTGTTGGCGGGCTACTAACTTAGGAAGGGAAAGTCATAGCCTATGAATCACGCAAACTAAAAGAATATGAAAAACGATATTCTTCATGACCTTGAATTGACAACAGTGGTGCATGCACTCAAAATGTGGTGAAACTACCTCCTAGGAAAGAAATTCCTGCTACTAATTGATCATATCGGCCTTACTAATGTCTTTAACTAGTCCAATTTGAATGCTCGACTGGCCAGGTGGACTGCATTCTTGAGCGAATTCGACTTTGATATGAAGCACCTTAAAGGAGAAGAAAACTGAGTGGCCAATGCTCTAAGCAGAAAATTACATTGCATTTATGAAGTGAAATACAGTCAAGTACGATCTAATCTGTTGGATGTCATTAGAGAGACATCTCTCAAATACACCAAATATGCCTTTCTTTGGCAGCAAGCCTTAGAAGCTTAGGAGAAAGGGGAAATGTCGGATTATGGTATTAATCTTGATCAAATGCTAACATTCAGAAACAGAATATATGTTCCTAACCAGAACTCTGTTAAACAATTATTGTTGGATGAGTTCCATAGGAAACCTTACGTCGCTCACCTAAGATACCAAAAACCGTTTTCTACTATCAAAAGGAATTATTTCTGGTTGGGTTTAAGGAAGGATGTGGTTGAGTATCTATCTGAATGTTTTGAATTCCAGTTGGTGAAGGCAGAACATCAGCATCCCGCTGGTCTGTTGCAACCATTACCCATCCCTGAGTGGAAGTGGGAGACAATCACCCTAGACTTTATCATCGGGCTACCTCGTACCAAGAAGCAACACGAATCCATCATGGTAGTAGTGGACAAGTTGAGAAAAACCACTCATTTCATACCCCTAAAATCCACCTACAAGACGGTGGGGATCACAGATATATTCATGAGAGAGAGATTCCGGTTGCACGAAATACCTTGGGTAGTAATATTTGACAGGGATGTGAAATTCACATCAACGTTTTGGAAAACCCTTTTCTCTAGATTGGGTACCCAAATTCATTTTAATATGGCTTAGCACCCATAGATAGATGGTGAGACTGAAATAGTAGATTAGGTTTTGGAGGACATGTTAAGAATGTTTGTTATGCAGCAACCGCATAAATGGGAGGACTACCTCCATCTAGTGGAGTTTTCCTACAAAAACGGTTACCACGACCCCCTAGGCACGAACCCTTTTGAAGTGTTATATGGGAGAAAGTGCAGGGTACCCACAGATTGGAATAGTCCCAATAATAGATTAACACTGAGCCCCGACATGCTAGCTGAAATGGAGGACACAGTTAAAAAGATTCGTATGAATTTAAAAAACGCCCAGGATAGGCAAAAGATATATGCGGATAAGAAGAGATCGCACAAAGAATTTTAGTTGGGGGATCACGTATATCTAAAAGTTAGACCTCGGAAAATTACCTCGCAGTGGAAAGGTTGCACTAAATTGACACCCCGGTATTGGGGACCATTTCAAATCTTGGAACGGATTAGAACTGTCACATACAAGCTAGCGCTCGCAGGCCACATCCGAGTCCACAAAGTTTTTCATGTCTCTTTGCTAAAAAAAATATGTGTGCGACCCTCGACATATTATTAATTGGGAAAATATACAGGTAATAAGAGAATAGTACTAGTAAATTATAGATTATTGTTTTGAAAATTTCTAACAACATGCTATATTTGTGCAGTTCGAACCAGAGGGAGAGTTTCTGGCAGAGCCTCTTCGTATTCTCGATCGGAGAGAAACCATCCTGCAGAAACAAGCCATCATCAAGGTTAAAGTGCAGTGGACGCCCTTTGGCTCGAATGAGGCTACTTGGGAAGAAGAGGAGGTTATGCAGAAATCCTATCCGACATTGTTTGCCTAAAAGGATCACTAGGGATCGTGTGCCTCTCAAGGGGAGGGCGCTGTAACACCTAGTGATGCACGACATTTACTTATTACAAAGCTTTACTATTTACTGTCAAGTTTTCTTCTTTATTATGTTGTAACTTGGATTATTAAAGAATCACGCTGAAAAGCCAGAACTAATTTTGGTAATTGTTAATTAAAAGAAATTTGATCAGTTGTAAAAAAAACTCAAGAAGCAGTTTAATAACTCCTAAAAAACAGTTACAAGCAGTTGCCCATATGATCCTTTAAAAAGGAAATGACAAAACCCTGGTTGGGGTAGGAGAATAGAAGGAGAAGGGTTCACTGTGGAAAATCTTCCTTGAGCTAGACAGATTAGCCAGTAGGAAGAGGTTGTGGATAACAGTCGAAGGGTACAAGACTTGAGGCTAGACACAGTCCTGATGCCCAAGGTGCCAGACTGTCCTCATCCACTAATAGGAGTTGGAAGAGCTCGGAGGGGGATTCTGGATGTAATTTCCAGATCCATGGTTGGGTGGCGAGACCTTCCAAACAGAGGAAATAATTGCATATTTATATTTACTGCAGGAAAAATAGATAAGTACTCTATAGTAAGAAAGATTAAATTGTTTTTGTATAATGAAATAAAAAGGTAGCATGCAAATCAATTACTGTAAGATTGTCATTAAAAGTTAAATCACTATATACTACTTTCTGCCGTATTTCTAGCCTGTCCAAAGTATTGCAGACACGGATGCATGACTGAAGTAAAGACAATAGGGAATCTGTAACCACCACAAAGTACTAGAAAGAATGCACGAGCTATTTAAGCAATAGTATAAGAATGAATTACCACAGATTAAATAATGCTCCTATTTATTTTCTGAATATAAATTGTTTTGAAGAGCTCCTCGGATACCGAAATCAGAGTAGACATCCTATCAATTCTTAGAAATTATGAAGTATAAGTAGTATTAGGAAATTGCAAAACAAATAACAGAAATGTTGAAAATTTCATTCAACAATAAGAAGAATGGAAAGAAAATAAACACTGTGAGGGTTATATGGCTCCCGGTTGCGATTATGGGAAAATCCCCTGCAAACCCATTACCACCATAAATCACAAATTAAATATACAAGGATTTCTACCCCAAAATTGGGGCATAAAGAACAGAGATAATCATATTTCTATATCAAAATCATATCTATTATATAATATATATATAATATATATATATATATATATATATATATATATATATATATATATATATATATATAACTTAACATAAAAATCAAAACAATGAATATCCACAAAGTGAATACAATGTTTTAGGTAGCCAACCCAACCCTGGAACTCAAACCCTGGTCGCAACAAAACTTCACAAGAATGAAATAGTGAATGGTTGGAAATGGCATGACCAAAAATACATATAAGACATTAATTTATCACAGTTGTGTATCTACAGAACTCCGCAAAATCCTTATCGATAGTTCAAGTTGATATCATCGTATTTCTTAATAGGTTCTTCATTTACCTGCAAAAACTACAGTAATACAAGTGTAGTCGTAGCTTTCTAGCCGACATTAAACACCTTAAAAGATCCTAATGCATTAAAATGGCACAGTACCTCAAGTAAAGAGGCTTGTAGTCTGAAAAACACAATTGCCAGGGTCAACTTGAGAGAGTACTGTTATAGACATTTTTGGGCACTGCAACCCCAATCATACATGTCCATAAACCAAGGGCTCCTAAGTCCCTAAAAGTGTTGCTTCATGCCCTAAAAGGAAACAAGGTCAGCTGATTACATCATCTCCCAGAAGTCCTCCACAGAGAACTTCTCAGAACTGGTCAAAACTGGACCATACAGACTGCCCAGTGCAGAGGGTGCGATGCATACTGGAATACCCTTCTGTAGGGTGCGATGGGCGAGAGTAGACAAATGGAAGAGACAGTTTGCAAAGGTGGATTATCATGGAATATTCCAGAAACTTCTCCTGTGACACTTGCCTCTCTGAATTCGCCCAGGGAATGAGTAAGAGATCATCAATGTCTAAGTGGAATCAAGAACTATTAGAGAGAGGACACTAATCAAAATCCCAGAAGCTGACTCACCCCCCTGCAATCATCTATATATGGATCCCTCATCATAGAGATCCAGAGGCTGGAATCTTGTATCTTGTAAGGAAGTGTTGTTGGTTTCCTGGTGCAAACATCATAGTGTTGGGTGATCTAAGCTTTTCATGAGGTGAAGAAGGGCTTTCATGTTGAGAGGAATGATGCTGGGTCAAAACAATTGGTTGTAATCCTCTTTGCTATTCTTGATATTAATAAAGCTATTCAAGTTTTCCTCCACATTCTTGTATGTTTGATGATATATGCATTTGTGTGGTCAATATATATCTGGTCCTGTATTGTTTATGACTGTAGATCTCTATTCTTCGATAGTATTATGCTGCTTTGATCCCACATGTGCTCTTTGAAGCTGGGTAGACGAAGGAGAAGCAGCAAAGATCTATCAGAAAGGACAGGAACCAAGCAAGGAACCAAGCGCAAGACTGAGATTGGTGTCCTTTGTTCCCCTCTTATCTACTTCTCATAAAGGAAAACGAAAGTAGTTTTAGTTAGTTTTTTTCTAAGATAGCTACCAGTCTTAGTGGGACTAGCAGCTCCGAGTGGACACTAGATTTCCCGATAACAAAATGGTGACTTCGCTAGGGAGCGAATAGATTGTTTTCTTGTCTACATTTGTTTGTTTTATAAACTTACAGACGGAGCCTGAAGTCAAGCCAGCTAGCCTTCGAACTGCATTTTCTATGAAAGTGCAAAGTAGATCAATGCTGCTTCAGTCTATCTCCGGGTTTTGTTTATAAACTGAACAATCGATTTGCAAACATTCTGATTGCCTTGGTGGTGACTCTAGTAACCTCATTAGTTCATCCCCTGTGATTTATATTTATTGAACATCGCTTGCTCGGCCTAAATCCCTGAACTGAACTGCAAACCGTGACCAAAGACCAAGTAAAAGTCTCGCACTGGTACCATCGCACCCTCTCTTCAAGGAAATTTGTATGCATCGCACCTCCCATGTGCAGTAGGTGGGATGCACACTGAATTCCCTGTGTAACAGGTGCGATGGTTAGAAAATGTTAATTTTGCCTTCATACTTTGGTTTTTCTTCACTCTCTTCAGCTCTATTCAGGGGTTTTGTTGTTTGTGATCAGTATACCTCTATGGAAACCCCCTTCATTTCCATCATTCCGCCTCCATTGTGCAAAGAACTGTAAATGTTTTTGTGTATTGTGTTCCATTTTCAGTTCTCTTTTACAAAGAAGTAGCGTAATGAGACTGTCGTTTCTTGATTTGGAAGTGTCGCAAGTGTCATTTTCAGTCATAGAAGAGAATCCTATTGTTCTTGATGGTCGATTATACTGTTACTCTTGTATTTGATTTGAATTAGTAGTTTTTCAAGTGTCGAAAACAATTTTCAATTCAAAATCGCAAAGTGTCGTCATTATCTTCCTTTCGTATTTTGAAGAAAAAATTGTTAATACTGTTGCTTTGAAAAGATAATTCAGATTTGTACTTAGCATTCTTATTTTCATTCTGATATTAAGAAGGCTGAAAACAAATACATGCATGTGCATTTGCATTTAAACTGCTTGTTGGTTTGATTTAGGACAGTGCATTTAGTGTGTGCTCTGTGCTCTATGTTGAAAGAATATCGTTTCTCTTTCCTTAGTAGCTAGGATTTTCATTGCAAAAGAAGATTAAACGATTGTCTATCATCTTAGACTGCATTTTAGGAATTTTATATCTGCATCACGCGGTGAACCTGAAAGGCAAATTTCTTAAGCAAGATCAACTGTAAAATGAATTCAATGAACATAAAAACGCTTTGGAACCTAATGCACAACATTTAGAAGTCTAGGCTAGAGACGTATTCCGGTGTCGTAAACCCTGGTAACTATCGCTTTCATTGCTGGTTGGGTGATTCCTCCTCTTTGAGACGACAAGTGCCAGTACGGACTTGTGCTCCCACGTACTGTCGAGTATATATTGGGAGACCACAATATGTTATATCCTTTATCCTTAGGAAGTCGTGTCTACCGCCCTATCGATCGTAATGCACTGAACATAGCATTCAAGAAGATTGATTGTCGTACCGTAAAAAGTATTTTGCAGTTTTGTGATTGGTTTGGTTATCCCTCTGTCTAGATTTCTAGAGTAGTCTCTTTCGTTCCTTTTCAGACTCCTTAAAAGGAAAAGGTCCATTTGAGCACTTCTCACTTCAGGCTCATTAAAAATTGAAGGTAACTAGAGTCATCTTTTGTTTTTTCGCGACTCTTAAAAATTGAAAAAACAAGTTGTGTCAAAGCGTCTAAAATTTATTTTAATCGGAATAATATCATTGTTCCCACGTTGATATTTAGGTTGAGGAAAATGGAGTCTACCAACCAAGGATTTCCCCTTGGAGGAAATCCTAGTCCTTTCTCCTCTTGGGGAGATGTTGGTGCACCTCATATGGCCACATTGTCACTTCCAGGATTGATGATTAGCTTAACCATATGGCTTTTCTCTACCTCTGTCGTTCAGAACACCGTGATTCCTGAACAATCAAGTAAGCAACTAGATGATACTAGAGTTACCCCCTAACGTTCTACTTCGTCCGTTTCTCCCTCTCCTCCTTCCTCCTCGCTTGATGAAGCTGGTAAAACTGAAAATCAACTAAGAAGGAGAAGAAAAGGAAGGAGAAGAAGAAAAAGAAGAAGGAGCCAAAGGCAAAAAGGGGCAACCGTGCATCGTCTAGCGAAAATCCACATACCGCACCATCCAAGCCTAAATCTCCTTGTGTCATTTGCAAAGGAGACCACTATCATCGAGATTGTCCTTGCATCCCTCGGATCTTAAGGGACTGGTCTCCTCGTTTGCACAATCCGGTGTCGTCAACCTTTGATCATGTTGAAAGTACACCATCAACTAGTGAAAGCGAAGTGTCTGGACAGAAAAGGAAATGTAAATTTCCTTGTAAACTGTGTGAAGGCGATCACGTCATCCACCATTGTCCCTTCCTAGACGAAGCTAAAAGAGTTTTGGATAACTGTCCGGCTTCACTGCTATGGCTTCCTCCTGGATATAAGAAACTCTTGCCGAGTCCATCACTGGTTGAAAATCCGATTGACACGCCATTGTGGTCGGTCGAAGCATCTACCATTGAAGATAAACCGTCTGAATCCACACCAGACGAAAGTCAAAAGGTCGAGGTGGCAGTTGACCCGGTCTTGCCTTCAGAAGGTCCATCTTCAGATGATATAGTCACTGAAGAGAATGAGAACGACACCGTTCAAATTCTTTTCGTAAACACAGACTCCGATGAACATGGGGGAAATCTACCCGTTCCTTTACCGCAGGAAGGAAGTTCGTCAGAGTCATATTCGGCCGTCTATTCGGTCCCACCTCCAAGCAACCTAGTCGTTTCCTTGGAATCTACTAGGCAGACCTTGTCTACTGTCTAATGTTCCATTCTGAATCATTGTACAAGCATATAGAATGGTCATGGCCGACACTATCATAGATGAAGGGGCTTCTGTGAGTATCCTTTCCTCAACTGCTTGGAAAGCGCTTGGTTCGCCATCTAACAGGCTTTGATAAAGGAACTAGTCAACCGTTAGGGATCCTTCCCAATGTGCCATAACGTTGAGAAGGAAAACCGTTTATATGAACATAATGGTAGTCCAAGGACCTCTAGATTATAATCTACTCCTTGGGCACGACTATATTAATAGCATGGGAGCCATTGTCTCCTCACTCTTTAGAGTAATGTGTTTTCCACATGAAAGTCGAGTGGTCTAGCTCGTAGACCAGCTTTCATTCCCCGGCTCACACATAGCTAATAGTCAAATGCCATCATAAATGGTTTTTTCACACAAGGAATGTCTCCTCAATCTCCAGTCTATCCACCTGAAGAATGCTAGTAATTCGGGAGGACATGACTGAAACCCAGGGGGCATGCACCCTGGCCTGCTCCGGCAGGGAAACTTTAGGTATAAAGTAGGTTTTTGCGAAGGAAAATGACTGGTCCGACACCCGTCCATATAGGAAAATGGGATTAGACCGAAATAAGATTCCCTCGTCAAGGTTAGGTGGTTGGGGTTAGAATCACCTTTGTCCAAATGGACTAAGCCAGGAAGTGTTTCTATCTGCTGTGTGGATGGAAACTGTCTTGCAAAGGCGAGAACTTCTAAATGGTAGCTTCGAAATTTTTCACTATACCCGGGGGCATGCAAACCTTTTTGCATGCAAGCGAAGAGCGACCATTTATTTTCTTAGTTTGTAGATTCTCAAACCCTTTAAACTTGTAGGATTGGTCGCTCCTAGCTTGCATAAAGAAAGGATGTGGGGCAAAGCTTCGAAAGGTGCAAGATCCATAAAAAATGGAATCTATCGATGAGATATCCTTATTATATGACTAGCACGAGCAGTTTTTATGTGAAGTTCAAGCTTGTTAAAAATTAAACCTAAGTAATGAGCAAATGTTTCCCCCAGAGTTTAAGCTCATTAAAAAATGAACCAATTTCTGGTAAATAACCATTGTGAATGCATTATCATCAGCTTTTAAGCCTTGGTCGTGTTCTCATCAGCACCTCCACTCTGTTTTAGCTGATCATACGCCTCCATTTGATTTTTTACCCTTTTGAGGGACAACTACGATGAGTGATCTTGCTAGCCATCCTTGTGACACTGCCATGATTGGAAAATTCCAAACCTTACCTGGAATCAACTGCTACCCGAAATTATCACTCGTTCCTCAAAAAACGAGTCTCCTTTAAGCTCTTTTCACCTGACTTGTAAAATATGAAAATATTGCCGAGCGATTGGCCTCTCCAGCTCGTTAAAGCTATCGGAAGTGTTATCCCTCCTCTAGATTTTAATCGTTTTGGACCTGAGGGATTATTAAACAAAAAGATCGAGCTCTTGTCTTGTTCGGCTCGTTAAAACTATCGAAAATTCATCCCTTTCGTATTATTTTATACTTTTTCGGACTTAAGGGATTATATGACGAAAAATGATTATTGGAGTTTCCTTTCCGTCCCTTTTCAGACTCTCTAAAATTGAAAAAGGATCAAGTTATCATTGTCGTTAAACTCGTTAACATCAATAGCGACAAACTTGTCCAAATGGACAAGAACGAGTTTCACTGTCGCTAGGCTCGTTAAAACATAGCAACGGGTTTGCTCGAAGGGCGAATTATAGAACATGCATATGTTATCCTCCTCAAGCTTGATAAAAAGAAAGAGGTACTGGTCAGCAATGACTGGGGAAAATTGGGAAGAAAACTTGAAGAAACTTTATTGGTAGCATGTCGCTCTTGAACATGACACTTTCACTCCACGTTCGAGTTAGGTTGGGTTATTCCATTCACCGGTCATATCACCATTGGTCCATCACACCATCCATATTTGGGGTTAACACTACCAATCCATGTCAGTGTTGCTGGTATGTTCAAGAGAAGTCGCTCAGAGAAGTCACCTGTGTCTCATCTGTTGCAATACATTCACGCTCCATTCTTTCGTGACCGCCACTCTAAACCTTGTATCATCAGATCGTTTTCACCTCCAAAATAATTTGCTCCGTTCCGTGTCATAGATGTGGGATTCATTAAGGCCCTCCTACGACGGGTCGCTTCTTGTCAACATTAGCTCATTATCCAAGAAGTCGACCTAGGAACAACCCTTTCAGTACTTTGAAGCTTGCATGCCTCAATGGCAAGTTTCTCACTTCCGAAGACAGGTTTACATCAATGGCCTTTGACCGAAAGATTTTACGTGCTGTTCGACACCAAGTCTCATTTTCACACCACATGAATTGTACTGTCGTACCTTGAGGGTCATCATCACTATCAGTGATTCCTCTCACACCTGTTAACAGCTTACATCATTGGCTGGTAATCAGGTGATGTCTTTCCATGTTCGACTCTAGAACATCTTTCACATGGATCGACTTGTACTCCGAGTGAAGATTGAACGAGTTTGAAGACCCTAGATCTAGTTTCATCCATCCGGGCTGCGATATATTCAAGAATATAAAGACATCGAATGTACATCATTCCCAAACAGATGATCATCCGAATCAAAGGATAATGACTCCGTCCGAATCATCAGTCTGCTACACAGACGGTTGTTTGTCCTATGTACCTGAAAATGAATTTATAAAGCTGAGCATGGGAATGCCCGCCTCAGCGAGATCATGAAAAATATTATGAAGATAATGTATTGTATTGTATCTTATTATAGGTCGCCTTCCAGCTCGAAAAAACTTTGAATCCTCATGATAAAGCATTTCACCCGACATCAAAATATTAATGACCTCATGCTTTAGGGGGCAACTATTATAGACATTTTTGGGCACTACAACCCCAATCATACATGTCCATAAACCAAGGGCTTCTAAGTCCCTAAAAGTGTTGCTTCACACCCTAAAGGAACAAGGTCAACTAATTACATCATCTCTAATCCGGATTTAAATAGGAACGCAATAGATTACAGAGATAACCATAAATACAGAGATGCGATAACCATAAATAAAGAGATGCAGCGGAAATAACAC
>APFE030916489.1:214690-238829 GCA_000404065.3 Pinus taeda
TAATAATAATTTTTTTTATAACATCCTCTAGACTAATAATTTCAGTTTTATTATTTTTTTAAACATTTAAATATATCATCACAATTATATATGAATTTACATCCTCTAAGCTTATAATTTCAGTTTTATTATTTTTTCAAACATTTAAATATATCATCACAATTATATATGAATTTTCATGCATGAAGGCCTCATTATTTTTATCAAGGATTTGAGTATACCATCGCAATTATGTAGAAAGCATTCCTTGGATAGGCATTGTATTGAGATCTTTTTCCAATTAATATTAAATTTAAATTTTGATACTTAATGATTGATGTTATTCCATGTATTAATGAGTTTTCATATTTGAATTTTTAAAATATTCAAATATTATGTTTATAAAAAAATCAAAATAAAATTAATTAATTTCAAATTCAATTTTTCCATAAGGGTTTATAAAATATTTTTTTTGAAATCTAATCTTTTGGATTAAGAAATTTATGTAAATAATGTAATAGAAAGTAAGGAGATTAGGAATATGAAGAGACATTAGGAGGTGAAGCCCAAGAGTCTCTCCATGTATATATCCATAAACAATCTTAATGAAAAACACAATTTGCATTGTGGAGTTACTTCTTGGCCTAACATGGTATCAGAGTGAGCTCCATTCTTAGCTTCTCTGCGCTTGTAACTCCCTTCTACCATTTCTACAGTGTTTCCCATTTTTGCAGTATGCCATATTCTTTGTGCTTTTGTATTTGCGTTAGTTTTGTTGAATGCACATCTCTGCAGCATTCAAGTTGCACTCGATGAATGTGGAAGTTTCGTGGTCATGTGAGGAGGAGAATCGACAGCTAAAGAAATTAGTAAGCCAATGAAACTTTTTATTTGACTGTCATAGTCTTGCTATTGCCTTTTTGCGAGTTGGAACATGTTTTTTTTTGCGGGTTGGAATGTTGGTCTCACCTCGCAGTTGGCCTACACACCTCAACCTCACCTGCACTATCAACCTTCGGTGGTATCTCAACTGTCATCTCCGACTGAAAAAATATTGTGTTACGAACTCCCAATTCTGACCACTCCCAATTCTCACCGCTCACAGTAGGCGTCACCGTTCACAGTCCCACTCCTATCACACTGGTCCCTCGACTCCTTGTTGTCCCCACTGCGGGTTTAACAATTGTTATATCGCCCGAAACACTGGCAACACTGGCTTGTATTGCCCACACCAATACCACTCCCACTGCTCCAATCCACTGCGAAACCACTACACATCACACTCTGGTTCACAACTCATATAATACCACCAGTTCACAGCTCACATAATACCACTCCCCCTGCTGCTCAATTACACATCACTCTCCTCCCTACCATTGTTCACCGATATCAATATAATACCACTCCGCTTCCCTCATATACGCTCATTGGTATTGAATTCGCTTATATACGCTCATTGGTATTGAATCCTCTCATTGGTATTAAATCCGCTCATATATGCTCATTGGTATTGAATCAACCACCAATACTATGCTGCAAACCCATTACCATATAACACCTCCCCACTGTACACCTCCCCACATACCCCCTCCCCTGTATACTCGCTACCCCAAATACTCCCTCCCCCACATATTCCTCTTCCATATAACAACTACCCCAAATAATATTCAATAAATTTCATATTGCAATTTTTACACCATAAGTGCATTTTTTTGCCACCAGAACTGCATTTTTTGCCACCATAAGTACAATTTTTTTTTAATTTTTTATTAGTACACATATTTTCAATGCATTCATTGATATCTATTGTTGGAGTAGTTCTCTATGGAAAAGAAAACTATCCTGAATGGCCAACAAAGATAAAACACACTCTCATTTTCAATGAATTGTAGAAAGGAGTTTGTGTAGGAGAAGGAGATAATGAGCCTGCAAAACCCACCTCTTATAAGGAGATCACCATTTGGGAAAACAAGAATAACAAGGCCTATGCCTTGATTGTAGCGTCTCTAAATGAAGAGGTGAGTCGCCATATTTCACCATTTTCAAATGCTTGTAAAGCCTTACAGAAGTTGAAGGAACTCTATGACTCACACTTTGAACTTGAAGTTGTCCAATTGATAATTAAACTGTTCAGTCTTGAATTGAAAAATGATGATCCTCTTTCTTTAGCATTAAAAGTAAGATATATTATACATGATATCAAAACCACTCGTGTACAATTAGACATTCCACTTATAGCTTATGTCAAGGCATTATATCCCACTTATCCAAATTAACTTGAGTCATTGCAAGCAAGTGGAAACCTCAAGGAGATTACCTTTGACTCTCTTGAGAAGAAGTTTGTTGAGAGAGAGAAGGCTTTTGGGAAGAAGACAACTCCTCAGTCTTTTGAAGAATTTGTGTGTCTTTCACATAAAGAGAAGAACAATACAAGATTCTTCTAAAGGAATAGGTGGCCTAAGGAAGAGAAAGAAGAAAATTCAAAGGCAGGGAGGAAGACAGTTTCAAGGAGAAAATTCGGATCTTCATTGCATACGTTGCAATAGAGGTGAACATGATGCATCCACATGTAAGTTGCCTTGGCAAAGAATTGAGCAGGAAATAAATGAAGCCAAATGTAAAACCCATGACAAAGAGAAAGGTAAAGCACCCGAATTTGTTCACGATGTTGTGGCACATTGTAATATTGGAATAACTAAGGACTTGTTTAATGCTTCACTTGCTTCTTGGAAAAATGATTGGTTGCTTAATTCAGGAGCAAATTTCCACATGACTTTTAGAAGAGATTTTTTTGTAGAATTTACTGACAATGTTGATGGTGCAATATACTTTGCAGACAAATCAAAATTGAAGCCATCAGGGCTTGGCACCATTAGGCTCAAACTACATGGTCTTCCAGAATTTCTTCTGCATAATGTTTTATATCTCCTAGAAAAGAGGAGAAACTTGTTTTCTTTGGTCCACATCCGCCAGCAAGGAAACTCCATTGTTTTCTTTGGTCCACATCCGCCAATAAGGAAACTCCATTCATGTGCTTGATGGCAAGGTTGAGGTTATAAAAATATCAGATCGCTTACTTGTCATGATGGGGATAGAAGTAGAAAGAATTTTGAAGCTGCAAGGTACCTCTGGTCGTGCACAAAACTTCTCATACAGTTCTCATTATGATGAAGGTACATTTCCATCAAGTCTTTTATGGCATGCTACGTTTGGACACTTGAATTACGACAACCTTCATATGTTGAAGAAAAGCGGTGTTACTAGTTTGCCTATAAATCCTAGGAAATACCATAGAAAACAATATTTTCATGATTCTCATTCCAGAGCACATAGAAAACTTGAAATTATTCATTTAGAATTATGTATCCCAATGCCTGTTCCTTCTACAAATGGAAATAAATATATGATGACATTTATTGATGACTACACCATAACGTGTTGGGTTTATTTATTGAAGAACAAATTTGATGCTTTTCAAACATTCAAGAACTTTCATGCATGGATTGACAATGATGCACGATCTCATATTGGCTCTATTTTTGCTGATAATGGAAAAGAATACACTTCAAATGAATTTGAAAACTATCTTCACCAACATGGGATCAAACATCAAACAATTGTGCCTTATAATCCCCAACATAATGGAGTAGCTAAAAGAATGAACAGGACAATCTTAAATATGGTACGTTCCATGATGTTTTTCAAGAATGTAAAATTGATGTTTTGGGCTGGTGTAGTTCTATGTGTCATATATGTAAAGAATAATTGTCCATCTAATGCTATTAGAAACAATACTCCTTATGAAATGTGGTATGGCCACATTCCTTCGATAAAGCATCTCAAGGTATTTAGTTCCACATGATATGCCTTGATACCAAAGGAAAAAAGAAACAAACTTGGTGTAAGGAGTCATAAGTGTATCTTCTTGGGGTATTCAAATACCTCCAAAGCATACTGTCTCTATGATGAAGTTAATAAGAAGTTTGTTGTATCTAGAGATGTGATCTTTCTTGAATCTTCCAAGGCCGAAAATGTTGTTGAGTGGTAGCTTGATCACTTGCAAAGATTCATACATGCAAAGTCATTTCAAGAATTTGATAATCATATTCCACATCTTAAATGGGAGATTCGTATACCAGATCAATATTTGGAATCTTCTTTTGAAGCACTCTCTCCCCCACATCAAGCTCTAACCACTGATGACAATTTGAGTGATGTGATTGACAAAATTGAGAGACTCAATCTTGATTCAGTCCCAAATTAGTCAACTAATTAGCCTGGGCCATCTAGGAAATTTCCTCCAAAATGGATGACAAAGACACTTGAAAGTGTTGATCCCGATGAGGTTAGAAAGACAGGAACAAGAAATTGAACCAGGCAAAATGGAGGTGATGTAGACGATTATAATTCAACTATTGATATGGATGTTTCTTATAATTGTGAACTGATTTTGTCTACAGATTTTAAACCAAATTCATGATGAATGGAAAGAAGCGATGCCAAAAAAATATGATGCCTTGGTAAAGAATGGAACTTGGAAGCTGGTTGATCCTCCATTTGGAGCCAAACCAGTTGATTGCAAGTGGATCTACAAGAAAAAGTATAAAGTTAATGGCTCATTTGACAAGCACAAAGCCAAGCTTGTGGTAAAGGGTTTTGCATAGAAAGAAGGGGTCGACTATGAGGAGACATTTTCCCCCATAGCAAAATGGGCTACCATACGAACACTCTTTGCCTTGGAAACTCAGAACAGTTGGAAAGTCCATCAAATGGATGTAAAAGTTTCTTTCTTGAAAGGAGATTTGAAAGAGAATGTTTTTTTGTCCCGGCCAGAAGGATTTGTTGTGAAGGGCCAAGAACACAAGGTATGCAAGCTTGTGAAATCCTTGTATGGCCTCAAGCAAACACCACGAGCTTGGTATGAAAAGTTAACTAAGCATCTTCTGAAACTCAACTTCAAACATTATGATCTTGATGATGCAACTTTGTTTGTCAAGAAAGTTTCCAAAACAATTGTATATATTATGGTGTATGTAGATGACATTTTGATGATAGGGAACAATGAGAGCTACATTGCATCCATAAAAAAGGAATTGAGGAAAGATTTTGAAATGATTGACTTGGGCTATGTTCACTACTATCTTCGTATTGAAGTAACTCAACATCCAAAGTTTATATTCCTCTATCAGAAGAAGTACATTGGATATTTGTTGAACAAGTTTGTCATGGTTGAGTGCAATCCTTTGACTACTCTAATGGAACAGAACTTGAAGCTCACATCCATTCAAGGAAAAGAATTTGAGTATGCAACAAAGTATAAACAGCTTGTAGTAAGTCTCAACTACCTGACTACTACCAGATTGAACATTTCATTTGTTGTTGGAAGCCTCCCCAGGTTTATGAAAAAGCCTTGTGAGGGACATTGGTCTGCTGCAAAAAGGGTTCTAAAGTACTTGAGTGGAACTCAAGACTTTGAACTCAAGTATACACTGGCGTCTTCAACTTGATTGGATACTCTAATTTAGACTTCGATGGAGATAAAGAAATTGGGGTATCTACTTTAGGTTGTGCTATGAGTCTTGGATCAGGAGTTGTCTCTTAGAGGTCACACAAACAATCAGTTCCAACATATTCCACAATAGAGGCAGAATATGTGGCAGCAACTGAATCAACAAAGGAAATTGTGTGGCTTAGGAAAATTCTGGAAGATTTGCAGGTGAAACAAGTGCATTCAACTCCACTCATGATTGACAACACTTCTACAATAAATTTGGTAAAGAACCCAAAGTTCCATGACCAAACGAAGCACATCAATAAAACATACCATCTAACTCGACATCATGGTGAGGCCAATACAATCCATCTACACCATTTTTCCACAAATGAGTAGATTGCATACATCTTCACCAAAGCGTTTGGAAGAGAAAAGTTTGAAAGATTCAAAATGATGCTTGGACTCACCAACATCCCTTCAGATTAAGGGGAGGGAATGTTGACACCTAATCTTCAGGATTAGGAAATTTATGTAAATAGAAAATAAGGAGATTAGGAATATGAAGAGACATCAGGAAGTGAAGCCCAAGAGTCTCTCCCTCCATGTATATATCCATGAGAAATATTAATGCAAAAACACAGTTTGCATTGTGGAGTTGCCTCCTGGTTTGACAATTTTAAATATTCAAATAAACAATGTAATTATTAATAAACTTGTTTTCAAGTGTACACAACTTTTAGAAATGTACATATCAACAAAGACTCAAATCTTACCAATTCTTACCAATTTTCCTAATTAAAATGTGTGTATATATATATATATATATATATATATATATATATATATATATATATATATATTATATATATATATTATATATAACAATTAAGTATGTTTTCTCCTTAATATAAGTAACAAAATAATTACACGTTTCCCTTGTATTGGAAAGTAGAAAGTACTATCTATGAAATAATAATAAAAAATTATATGATACATTTCCCTTATATTGGAAAGTAGAAAGCACTATCCACAAAATAATAATAAAAATTCATATGAGAGAGAGATCATGTAGTCAATGTGGAGGACACATTATTTAGATTCATAAATATATTAGGGCATTTGAATAAGTTTTTCATATCCTCCAAGGACTCAAACTGAAACGTATCTCTCTTATCTATCTTGGAGTCATGTTCCATGCTCACATTGGTGTATATGGTGTGTACATCTAGTTTATTATGATATTTTATGTATTTGGATCAAACTTTCGGTATTAGAGCATATGATCCTAAGTATTTTCTCCTTCAATCAAGGCATATTGGAATTTTTGCTATAGATTTTTTCTTGGGAAGTTTCAAATAAAATTTTCTTAAGGAGATTGAGTAGAAATGCCAAGCCTAAAGGTAATCAAAATTTTAGGTTTTGGTTCATTATAGTTTCAAAGGTATGAGTTATGGAAGCTAGTGTTTGTGACTAATCTTAAAATTAGTTTCAAAATACTGATCTTGGAATTTTCTTTGTAACTTATTTTTTGTAAAGTTTCAAACACCAAAATTTTGGGGGGAATGAGTCAACATATCTAGGTACCTATGGTAAAAATGCCAAGGTCTATTTTGTTATAATTTCTAAAACATGGCTTATAAAAGTTAGGGATGGTTATAAGTCCTAAAATTAGTCTCATACAAGTCTTTTTTTCATTTTTTAATATAAGATTTTTGGGTGAAGTTTTAGGTAATCAATTTTTTATGAGTTTTAGGAACATAGAAAAGTATTTTGGATGTAAATTTTAGGTTCTAATTCACTATAATGTAATAAATAAAATTGGTGGAATTGACTAGTGCTAAAATAAATATCAAATCGGTGTTCTTAACACAATTATCATATCAAAAACTAATAGAGTCAAGATTCAGTGCCACTAGTTTAGTTGGGAAACATACTAATGATATTATTTTTTATAAGGATTTTAGAAATATATCACAAAAATAGGATACATGGCATTGCATACAAGTCTACTCTTTAGAAAGGATCAAAACCAACAAGTTTTGGGAAATTTACCATAACGTTCACTTGGCATATCAAATTTTGGTAAAGCTTATGAAATTATAGAAAGGAAATACCATAGTATTACAAATTGAAATTTTAGACTCAAAAGCAATTAATTTTTAAAGGTATTTGGGAAATAAGAACGATCTCCAAATCAGGGTTTTAAAAAGTATCTTATCTTAAAACTATTATATATTTTGTTTGGGATGTCCTATTAAGTTGATTCAAAAGTTGTTAAAAAGTGAAAATATATAATACTATACTTGTAAAATAATAATAATTATTTGAGACTATCCATGGGGTCTTGGATAGACGATGATTAGGTGCATTGTTAAGACGCTCCTAGGTGTTAAGTCATCGGTTCAATTCCCTACTCTATTCGGGTGTTATTCTTGGATATGACCATGATGTAGCCTCATCATTGCCAAACTTACAAAATAAAATAAAATAAAATAAAAACAATAATTATTTGAGACCATTATGATAAAATAATGAGCTTGTAAGTGGAGAATTTGGATTAGATTTCACTTAATAATCAATGGAAATACCTATCTTTCATGGAGATGAGGATAAATATAAAACCAATTAGAGGGAATGTGTTATTTTATTTATACAAATTATATGCACCATGAATAAATGGGGGTTTGAAGGGGTGTTATTCAACCCCCCTTAGTTGGGTACTATGCACAGGAGTGAGGCAACGCATTAGAAGAAAATTTTTGGGGTGGTTTTTTGCATCCTTTTTTAGGATTTTTTGGCCCATGGTTTTGCTAAAAATAATTTTGTGGCACAGGGTGGATTTTCCCATGGATTAATATATTTTTTTTTAATGGAATTATGGTTCGATTGATGGTTCATATGTTGTGATATATATATATATACAGTGTGTGTGTGTGTGTGTGTGTGTGTGTGTAGATTTTCTATTTTTATTAAGAATATGTTTGCAACAATTGATTGTACAAGGTTAAAACTCATAAAATGGTTGCGGGTGGTAAAGGAATATGGCAAGGCTCCTTCTTTGATGATCCAAGATCTTTCCTTTGGTGATGTTAAACATAATTTCTTAGAGAGCACCAAAATAACATAAATGAAACATCCATGAAGAAGAAACATGAAATTAAGGAAATATAGACAATGCACCAAGACTTGATAATGGAGTTCACTCACAATGTGTGAGCTACTTCTCTGGGCCCAACTTCAAAGTGGAGAGACCCCTTTATTATCTTAGAAAAAAATGGCAAATACATGGAAATACCTCAATGCTGGGGATGACCCAAAATTTGTTGCTCATCTCCCAATTCTAATTGTGCCAATGTATCCCTTGCAAAATTTTGAGAAAAAATAGTATAAACCTCATCAGGTTTTGGAACTTTCACCACCTTCTCAAACTTGATGCCACAATAGATCAGAATATGCTTGGAATATTCTTTGGAATATGCTCCAAAGTACTCCCAAAATCAACCTCAAGATTTGTGACCGCCTAGGCATGGGCCCCTCTCAGCCTGCTACCTGTCGAAATGTTGATATGCCTTCTCTCTCCATGGTCGTGGCACCCATTGGATGAACAATGTAAAGTTTAAATAATAAATTGTGGGTAGACTTACCAATGAGAAGTGTTAGTGGTCTTGTTGGCACATATAAGTTAAGGTGTAGCAGTTAATGGAGGTCTCAGGTTCAAACCCATGAGCCTCACTTTTTGGGTATAATACAATGTATTAACCGTGTGCGGTCCACATCTTGACTAACCTTGGCATTTTGTTCCAATAGTTTGTTGTTTTGTTATGTTCGATGGAGTTGCCAAAAGTGGCGGCCTCCGCCCCTTTATTTGACCTCCGGTTAAAATTGTCCATGTATATATATAACACTTTCCAACCATGCAATGCATGGCCCAACTAAAACCATTAGATCTCGGTTTAATCCTCCTCCCAGTTGGCCTAATCTTGATTGATTATGGACTACCACATGGTGCATCATGGTTGGGCCACGTGTTAGCTCTGGATCAGCCATATGGAACCCAATCATCCTCCATATCAATGACTACTCAAATTCCACATGGCATGTTCGGTGGATGACATGTGGAACCCTCTGGTTGGTGCCACATGACAACTTCTGGTGATGCCACCTGGCACTACTAATGCCTAAAATTTTTATTGTTTGTCAAAAACTCTAGATGAGAATAACTTTTTTCATACAGACTCGGTTTAAGGTGTTGTTCACATTGTTGGACTCATGTCGACTCTACAACTTGGTGCCATTTTTGCTGAGATTTGAGAAATTCAAGTTTTGATCTTTTTTGGATCCTCTTGGATCAATCCTCTCCATTGAGAAGTTGATGGACCTCCAAAAGCATTATCAATCAAAAGGTAGTTGAGGGAATTTATCCCTCACTTTCTCCTTTTCAATCCATTGTGGCATAGTAGGATGCATTCCTTTAAAACCCACTCGAAGGTACTCCATAACTCCTCATCGTGAATTCCTAGTCCTTTTATCTAGGATGAAGTCTTCAAGAAACTTTTCCAAGTACACTGGAGAAAAACATTGAATAATGTAACTTGACCACTCTCCTCATGATCTGTGATCATGGGAGGTTCATAAAATTTCAAATTCTCTCTGTTGCCTACATTATACATTTGCATATAAGCCAATAGGTGAAGGTAAACATTTGTCCCAATATTTTCTAAGATGGTGAATGGACTATATATTATTAGTTTCACCTTTTTGTCTTCTCCCTTCAACATATCCTTGTTGATGTGAATCCATACTCAATCTCACACCTAGAACTGATCATCAACCTTGAGCTTGTCATGTCGGGATTTATATTGTGGCTAACTCTTCTCCAAATGTTCCTGCACTACTTGATGAATCATTTGGATCCTTTGAATGAAATTGAGAGCTTTGTCTTCATCACTTCATTCATTGGAATCCTCATATTTCCCAAATACCAAATCTAAGGGTGACTTTGGCAAGTACATAAAGCATGTCTCAAATGGTGAACCTTGAGTGGAATAGTGCAAATCCTGATTGTATGCATGATGAACATAACATATATTTTCATCCCACAAGTTAGGATGCTTGTTGCAATAGCCTCGAAGAAAATGAACCAATGTTCTATTGACAACTTATGTCCATCCATTATTTTTTGGATGGAAATTTGTACTCCTCTTTAGCTTGGGTTCCATCATTCTCCACAAACTTGTAGAAAACTCCCCAAGGAATAGAGAATATTGATTCAAGATAATGGATGTGGGTAGTCCAAAATGGATCCATACATGTTGAAAGAAAAGTTGAGTAGTTTTCTCAACAATAATCTACATTTTATATGGCATAAAGACACACATCTTGCTAGACCTATCCACTACTACACACAGGTAGTCATGAACCCTTTTGGATAAAAGAAACCCCCCTACAAAATCAATGGAGACGCTCTCCCAAGGATGAGAAGGAACAAGGAGTGGCATGTACCACCCTAATTTTATATTAGTGGGAATACACATAGAGCACATTACACACCCCTTTACATACTTGGTTAAAATTTATTTCAACTTAGGAAAATAACAAAGCCTCTCAAATGAGCCAAGGTTTTTCCTACCCCAAAATGACCATACACAAGATAAGTGTGAGTTTCTCGAATTACATGTACTCTTACACTTGTAGGAATACATAACTTGCTAATATGGTAGAGTAACTTTCCCTACAAATGATAGTTCTCAACTTGTGATCCATGGGTTAGCCTCTCATAAAGATATTTAAAATATTCATCAGTAGCATATTTTTCAACATAACTATCATGAGATAAACAATCATTCTTCAAAACAATATATGGAGAAACATGAGGTCTAGAAAGCATATTTTCCACTTTATTACTTTTACTTGATTACCAAACGAAATTATTGAAGGGATACCATCCACCTGAAGTGATGAGCTTGTTGCAGCTTGGTCTATGACTGGAGGTATTGTAAGGGTTGATGGTTTGTATGTATGATAATATCCTTAGAATGTTGCATCAATATTGTTCCCATGACATATCCACTGGAATTTGTCTCAATCTCAAAGGGCTATTGAAAGTCTGGTAAGGCTAGTATTGGTGTTGTGTTGATCTTTTCCTTCAAGGTGTCAAAATCCTTATCTCGCTTTCCTCCCCACTAAAATACATTATTTACATTGATCAGGGCATTCAAAGGAGGTGCAATTAATGTGGCTCGATAATCCATGCACATGGAGCCGAATAATCCACACACATTCTCCATGTGCCATAATTGTTCATCACTAACACAATTAGAGAATCATATGGGGATGAGCTAGGTTTGATGACTCCTTGGTTCAACAATTCTTGCACCTGCTTCTTGATTTCTATCATTTCCATAGTTATCATCCTGTACATTCCAACATTTGGAAGAGGGGCATCTTGTTGAAGATGGATCTCATACTAAATTTCCCTCTTGGGAGGCAATCCATCTGGTTCTTGAAAAATCTCATCATAGTTAGAAACGATATCAATAATTCCTATGAGAAGGATTATGGCCTTTGAAGGAATCAGGTGCATTCACATATTTTTCCCTCACAACCATGAGCATACACTTCTTGCTGGAGTTGATGAGTTTCTTCATTTGTCTTGCACTAACAATATTTGAATTGTATTTCATGCAGTGAGATCTAACAATATATTCTACCCTATCTTTAGTGAGATGGAATTTGTTCTCATGCCTAAAAAATATTGCCTTCCTATCATCTAAGTATGGGCTTCCTAAAACTATGCCACAAATTTCAAGTGGGACTATATCTAAATCATCTGCAACTATCAATTTTGAAGCAATAGAAAATATGGCCCTACACTTCCTAGTGATGTTGAGTTTTGCATTGTGGCACACTCAACCAAGAGGGTAGGGTTTCAAATGAGGTCTCATATCCAAACCCAACTTCTTAACAATTGATTATGAGATCAAATTAACTTAAGAACCTGGATCAAATAGTGTATCTATTTTTTTTCCTTAGATACAATTCCTATATGAAACAATTCACTTCTTTTTCTTTTATTATTATGATATTTATTTTCAAAACTTGAACTAGAATGAAAGGAACGTTTACCTTGTACCCCAATGATTATGATCTGCATCTCATCATAGGAATCAGAAACTGGGTCTTGTTGCATTGTAGCAACCATCTTTTGCTTCCCTTCTCCACCAAACTTCTTAGGCTTTAGCTTTGGATTCAGTTTCTAGAAGTGCTCCTGAGTCATGCCCATCTTTGTTGAAATGAGAGCAAGAGGGATTTCCTTCCTCTTTCTTTGTTGACTTTTTCTTCTTTCCCTTTCCTTTTCCTAAATCCCCTGTTTTCAAGATGAATTTATTTCGTACTAGCTTCATCTATATTAGTGGGATCAAACAATAAAAATGAATGGTGAATATAACTATGTAAAGCACCAATGTATTTCATCAAAGTTTCTGGTGAATCTAAAGGAATATTCAATGCCAATACTTGCTTCCTAAAATCTTTTGTAAAAATTTAAACATCCAGACATTTCAGCCTATCTCATGTTTTTCCTTCCATCAAGGATTTTTAGTTGTAACCCAATGGGTAAAATTTCCCTCTTAATGTAGAAATAACCTCAAACCATGATGAAAGGAGTTTACTATTATGCTTACTACCTTTTTAGGTTTTCTTTACTACCATATAAGAGATGTGTCTCTAAGTTGAAGAGATGCTAACTGAATCTTTGTTTCAACCTCTTTGATTTGTTGTATATGACAGTAGACTTTGATCTATCTAATCTAATTGTTTATCTTCTCCATCAAACATGGGAAAATCAAATTTTACATCCAACTTTAACAATGGATTTTTAGAATCATTTTTCTAATGACTATTTGAAAGATGATAATTAGGGGAAGAGGAAGAGCTTGAACTCGAAGATGGAGATTTAGGAGGTTCTCCACCGTCTCCTTGATGTGCTGATGCATTATCTTCTACTAGAGATCCCTCTTTCTTGCCCTCTTTTGTCATTCTCCTTTTGTAATCTAAAAAACACTTTTCCACCCTATCTTCCATCTAGTAGTGGTGAATTTGTAACTATGGTTAACCTTCAAAATGTAAATTTGGTCACTTGATGTAATTGTATTTATCATTGTAAAGCCTATTTACAAATTCTTAAGTGAAGGGGAAATTTTATTTTGAGTCAAAGTCCCATTGTGACTTTTAAAAGATGAAAATTTGAATTTTTGAGATATAAATTTTGGCTCCAAAAGCGACAAGTCGACTTCCCTCCAAGTCAATTCATCCCTAGCCAAGATATATGTCCATTCACCCAAGATAGACTACTATATAAAGGCAGCTCGACCTTCTCCATTGGCACATTTGCATTCTCTCACACAAGACAATTTCTATACAAGTGAGTGAAGGATAAGAAGGATGAAAACGAAGGCCAAGTTTTCTCTCTTCTCTCCCTATGGAAATTGATCACACATGTGGAATAATATCTCTCTCTATGGTTCACATTTATCTAGGGAAACTATTGCAGGGGCCTGAAATTTTAGTGTTACTCGGGAAACTAGCTATTACATGAGGGCTGAAATTCTAGAAGTGCAAGATCAGATTGGGTGACTTGACTTGGAGGAGAAAATTAGGTTTGACCATAGGTCTAGGTGTGTCTCTCATTGAGCAAGAAGAATTTCTGCATTAAAAAAGTTGTTCGGTTTATCCCTATAGTGGGTTTTCCCAGGGTAAATATTGTGTGTTATGATCTCTATTATTCTATTGTTCTTTATGGTTGAATTTTTGAAGTATAGTTGTTTAATGATATATTGGAATAAGCAAAAACAAGATCTACATCAAAAGTAATTATCAGAATTTCGCAATCATTGTGCTAACCCTATTTTCACTAAGAAAATCAACATGGTATCAGAGCTTTGATGAAGGAATAAGGGAACATTGAGATCACCTTGAGAAAACCCTAGAAGAATTTTTATTCAAGTTCTTGTAGATTTATTTCTATGGCTTCCTCTATGAAATCTGAAAACTAGCTAGAGGGTGCATCTAATTTCGGAGCTTGGAAATTTAGAATGGATATTCTTCTTGCCAAGAACAAGGTTTTGGACATTGTGAAAGGAAAGGTTGTTGAACCAGAATATTATGCAGGAAAAGAAAATTTCAAGGAGGATAACATCAACTCTATGAGCATCATAGTGAACTCCATTAGGGATCATTTGGTTCCCTACATTGAAAAACTTGATATCTTAAAGAAGATGTACAATGCCCTAATGAATCTCTACACAATAAAGAATGTTGGTCAATCAATGAGCTTGAAGAGTGAACTTCAAAATACAATAATGACCAAATATGATATTTTGGATTCTTACTTCATAAGGATTTCCCAAATAAGAGATCGGGTTCAAGAAATTGAAGAATCCATCCCTGATTAAGAACTAGTAATTATAGCACTCAATGGTATTCCTAGATCATGGGATGTTGTTGCAGCAGGTATAAGCAGTTGGAAGGAAGCACATACATTAGAAAAACTATGGACATCATGTTCTCAAGAAGAAGCAAGATTTATGGCTAGAGATCATCAAGGCGGGGGAGTTCAATACTTTGCATCTTGTTTCAAGAACAAGGGAAAGAAGAAGTTTGGACCTCAACACAAAATGTCAGGAAAATGATCTTCTTCCTCTAAGAAGAAGAAAGACTTATCAAAGATACAATGTTATGGTTGTCAAGAATATGGACACTTCAAGAGATATTTTCCTAATTTGGCTAACAAGAAAAGAAAAGGGAAACAACATGCTTCTGCAATAGAAGTTGAAGAAGATGAAAAACTAAATAAGAAAAAATGTGAAAATGATTTATTCTAATATTATACTTTGACAAAGTCCTTTGTAGATGACGATGACATGTGGCTGGTAAATAGTGGAGAATCAAGGCACATGATCAGAGAGCGTCGGAATTTCTCAAGCATGACATAAAAGTTGTCTCAAAGGGTTGAACTAGGAGACAATAACAACTATGCAATTAAATAATTTGGAAAGGTGTTCATAGAGTTGGAATCTGGTAACAATGTACATCTTACGAATGTTCTTTGTGTACTAAGTTTGAAAAGGAATCTTTTCTATGGTTTCTTGTTTAGAAGATAAAGGAGATATATATATTTAAGAATGAATGAAGATGAAGATGTGGTTAAGTTCTTTATTTGATTGGATGAAATTATTAATTTAATTAAGGGCTTAGGTGAAAAAATCAAGGAGTCTACAGTAGTTAAAAAAGGATTGATATCTCTATTGGATAAATTTAATCCCAAGGTATCAACAATAGAGGAAATTTCTATTATTGAAGAAATAAAAATGGATCAATTGCTTGTCTCCCAAACAACATATGAAATGGGGATTACAGAAGGAAAATCAACTGCTTGGGATGCATCATTCGAGGTAGACAAGTCTACAGAAGATCAGGAATGTTCATGCTCAAACTCAGACAAAGAAGAAGCGAAATTTGTTAGAAGATTCAGGAAATATTAGGTAAGTACAAACGAAAACTTCCATTTAAATTTTTCAACTGTGGAAGAGAGTAGGTCAATATCCCTCGAAATATCCATATAATAATAAAGAGAAAATATTTAAAAGGAAAATATTATATGCACAAGAAGATAGTAACACATCTCGAGGCTCAAGTGAATCTTTTGATGAAGATGGAATTAATGAATTTAAACCGGTGGCCCTAGAATGCTAGGCTCAAGGACAAAATGAATGTGGAGAAAAGTATAAGGTGAGGTAGACCTTGAGGGGGAGTTGACCAGTGCCCTAGAGGAAATTTATAGACTCAAGCAAAAGAATAAAGAAATTTTGTTAAAATATGTAAAAGAAGAGTCTAATTCAAAATGAGCTAATCTAGTTAAAAGTTGGACCAAAAGAGGCTAAGAAGGTGGAGGACATTCTTCTATGACAAGTAAAAGAGAAAGGAAAAGAGTGTGAGAAGATGGAAGAAGAAGTAGTCACCCTTAGAAATAATTTAGAGAAAGTCTAAGCTTAATTGAATATGAATCTTAAACACATAAAGAATTTGAAAGTAATTGTAACAACCCCAAAATTAAAACATGCAACTAATTAGATTAACTATGCGATTTATAATCAACACACAATTTATCAACTATTTAACATAGAATTTCAGAAATATGAGCAGAGACAACTTACCTGTGGCAATGATATTCCTTACTTGTGATTTCAGAGTTGGATGCTATTTGAATCTTGCTAACGGCAACAAAGCTTTGGGGATGACTCTCCACCCAACCGTAGGTTCAGTTGCACAAAATCTTGCTACAATTGGCCACCCCCAAGTCCTCAATCAACGTACTACTGTCAGGGAATCCTTTGTCTCACAACACTTTTCTCCCAAGAGAATGGATGATAGAATCATGGAATGATTTCTCATCTTCCTCACCGTCTATTAAATAGAGCAAACATTGGAAGGGGAACCACATGCACACATTCCATGTGTCAACATGCAGCTTTTATTTTTTTATTTTAAGATTTACTTAACTTAAATTTTCTCTTAATTTATTTCTTTCTTATTTTATTCATTTTAACTTTTTGATAACTTTACTTATTTTTAATATTTTTATAGTTCTTTTAGTTAACTCTTTCTTATTTTATTTTACTTTTTGTTAACTTTACTTTTTATTACTAGTTTTACTTTTTATATCTACTTATTTAGAACTCTAGTGTTGTTATTTACTATATTTATTTTTGTTATTGTTATATTTCTTTATTATTTATTGTCTATTTACTATTATTATCTTTTTTTATTGTTTATTATTTATTTTCTTATAAATAATATTATATATTATTATTATTAGGGGACATTACAGTAATATTGAATGCTCAAAGGTCTCTACTTATTAAAACGGGTTTAGGATACATAGGAGAAAGTAGTGAAAGGAAGATAGATCATGAAAGTACCATCAAGTTTGTTAAAGTTATCACAGGAGACAAAGACAACCAACAACAACCAAAGGATGTCATCAACTCATCACAACAAGAATAAGACAACAATGCACTTCAACAATAGACAATATGTATGAACTAACAAACATTGATTTACCAGAGACCTTACTACTTCAAGAGACAAAATTATCAAATGCTAAGGAGATTCTATGCACAAGTGCCATCCAATCCCACGTATGGAAATGGATATTGTTACTTATGTAAAAAAAATGCCCACAAAGTTGTAAATTGCAGAGCATATGTTAGAAGAAATGAAACAAGAAGTCCAAAAAGAAGTGATGTGAGCAACATATATACAAATACGAAAAATAAATATGAGTTGAAACAGAAATCCATTTTCTGTAGTTCTTTATAACACCGAATGTTACTATTTTCATAATTTTGGACATAATTAATATGAGTGTCACCTCAGAGACATTAGATCACAGTATCAAGATAATTGTAATCTATTAGAATCTATGCAATGGAGAAAGAAAAAGAAAGAAAATAAGTGTGGTCTAGTTCTTTATACTCAAACTCGGAATAGTATTGGTATGTGCACAATGGCTACTCAAAACATATGACTAGGGACAAAAGAAATTTATTATCTTTAGATGAAAATAAAATTGTGAATGTTACATTCAGAAATTAGGCAGCGGGAAAAATTAAAGGAAAGGGTACAATTAGCTTAAACAATGGTCGAGGAAAAGCATAAGATGTATTGTTTGTAGAAGGATTGAAGCATAGCTTGTTGAGTGTTGGTCAGATGTGCGACAAAAGTTATGATGTTATCTTCAAAGATTAGAATTGTAAGATTAGATCAACAAAAATAGGGAAGATATTGGCCAAAGGAGTTCAAACATAAAATAATGTATATATCTTGAAGGAGGATAATGAAGAATGTTATTTGGGAAAACAAGATGAGTCTTGGCTATGGTATATGTGACTAGGAAATATAAATTTTGATTATATCATTAGACTTAAAAATGAGAGAGCAGTAAGAGATTTTCCTAAGATAATTAAACCTCAAAATACTATCTGCAAATCTTGTCAAATGAGAAAACAAGCTCGAATTCCATTCAAAATCAAATACTGACTATCAACTAGCAAACCTCTACAACTAGTACATATGGATTTGTATGGGCCTTCTAGAATAGAAGCGCCTTGATTTGATCGATACTTTATGTTCGTAATTGATGATTATTCCATATTGACATGGGTAGAATTCTTGCAAAGCAAGTCAAAATAATTTGAGAACTTTAAGGTCTTTAAGGCATTGGCAGATAATCAATCAAGATGCAAGATAAAATGCACAAGTTCAAACATAGCAGGTGAATTTACATCAGATAAATTTTCATACTTTTGTGATGAACATGGAATAAAAATTACTACATAATTGTAGACACTCCTCAACAAAATAGAGAGGTTAAAAGAAAAAATATGTTTGTACAACAAATGGCTAGAGTCATGATGCATGAAAGGGGCACTGCTCAAACCTATTTGACATAAGCAATTCACACAATAGTTCACATATTGAATAAGGCATATATAACACCCAATTGTGATAAGATGCCTTATGAATTGTGGCATGGTAAACCAAATTCAATAAAACATTTCAAAGTGTTAAGAAGCAAGTGTTATATAAAAAACAATGGTGAAAAGTTGGGAAAGTTTGATGTTTGGTCAGATGAAGGAATATTTCTAGCGTATTCAATGAAAACTAAAGGATATTGGTGCTATAATGAAAGGTTGCATAATATTGTTGATTTTATAGATGTGAAAGTTGATGATAACTACCTCTCAAGAACAAGAGCACATGCTTTATCAATCCTCCATATCATCATGTCAGTGAATATGAAGGAGAACAAGATGAATATCTAGAAGAAATAGAGTCTCATTCAAAATATCCCTCAAGGTATGTACAAAAGAACCATCCCAATAGTAATATTATTGGTGATAAAAATAAATGGGTTCAAATGAGTATGAAACTTGTAAAACCAATAGACCAAGCTCAAATTTCCATGTTTTCAAAGATTGAACTAAAGAACTTCTTTGAAGCAAGTAGAGATAAACATTAGATAAAGGCCATGAATGATGAAATAGATCATATTGAGAAGAATAAGACCTGGAAGTTGACACCAAGGCTAGCAAGTAAGAATACCATAGGTACAAAATGGGTATTCAAAAATAATCTGAATTAAAAAGGGAAGATTAATGTTAAAAATAAAGCAATATTGGTATGCAAGTGTTATTCATAGGTCAAAGGATTAGACTATGAAGAAAATTTTAGCCAGTGGTGAGGTTAGAGGAAATCCAAATGTTTGTTGTTTTTTAATGTTATAAATATTTCAAGGTATACTAGATGGATTTGAAATATTCCTTTCCAAATGGAGAAATTAAGGAATAAGTCTACATAGAAAAACTTAAGGGAATTTTATTGTTATATTATCATAATGATGTAAGCAAGTTTAAGAAGGCACTGTATGGACTCAAATAATCACCATGGGCATGACACTCTAGGTTGGATAAGTACCTTCAAAATAATTGGTTCAAGGGAGGTACAACTAACAGTAATCTATAAATTAAGTCAAATGAAGATGAATTTATAATTGTTGTTGTTTATGTAGATGATATAATATTTGGAAGCTACAAAGACTCTTTGGTAGATTGGTTTGGTCATGAAATGAAATTAGGATTCGAAATTTCAATGATATGAGTGTTTTCCTTTTACCTAGGTTTGAAAATACTACAAAAATCAGAAGGCATAATCATTTCTCAAGAGAAATATATAAAGGACATGTTGAAAATTTTCAAAATGAAGGACTATAAACCTGTCACGACTCTTATGGCAGTTGGAAGAAAGTTGTGTAAAGATGACAAGTCTCCAAAAGTTGATAAAAAATTATACAGGTCTATGATAGGCAACATATTATATCTAACTGCTTCTAGACAAGACATAATGTTAGCTATGGGATTAATAGCAAGATATCAATCAAAACCAAAGAAAATCCATCTACTAGCAACAAAAATAATATTCAGATATTTAAAAGGTATAGCATATTATGGGCTATGGTACCCAAAATGAAAACGCTTTACACGGATAACATACATAGAAGCATGCTAGGCCAGTTGTATAGATGATATAAAAAGTATTAGTGGTGGTGCATTTTATTTAGGAGAATCATTGGTTTCCGAGCTAAGCAAGAAGCAAACTTAAGAATCTCTATCTACTGCAAAAGACAAATATATAGAATATGTAGCTTATTGCACACAAGTACTTTGGATGAAGCAGACTCTACAGTACATGAAGGTAATATACAATGAACCTATTTCTATTAAGTGTGTTAATACAAGTGCAATAATCATCTCAAGGAATACAATGCTACATTCCAAGGTCAAACACTTTCCTATAAAGTATTCTCCTTAGAGATCAAGTGGTTGAGAAAACAATGAAATTGAAGTAAATATCTACTAAAGAGCATATAGTTGATATCTTCACCACATATTTGGTAATAGAACCATTCAAATCTATAGGGAAAAAGTTTGGAATAACACCTACACCTTCTTCTCACTAGTTTGACTTCAAATATGAGCATCAATAGGACTATAGAAAATTTGAAAAAGATACATAATCTAATGGGAAGTCTATGAGCATTAGAAAAAGGAAGAGAAAAATGAAAAATATGAAGCTTCAGATGAAAATCTTAATTCACTCTTTGCACAACATGTTTATCTTGAAATGCCAAAGTCCAAAAATCTATAAAGGTTAGGTCAATTTTCTTCATGTAGAAAACCATCAAGTAGGCTCAAGATTTAGAAGGCCAACATTTGATACACAGATCCTATGCAAGAAATGTATATCTAATCTATCATCATGAAAAGAGTAAACATATTAAAAGTTCAATGAATCATGGATAACAACTACATGTTTGAAGACTAAGAGATTGAACTTATCAATATTTGAAAGAGATGTTGGTTTATTAAAGAGCCACTGCCTCATAAGGATGTCAGCACAACTTCTAGAATAGTGGGGAGATAAATACCATGATCTAAAATGTAATACAAAGACTAAAAATGAACAAGCATACTAAAATTGAATGAAAAGAAATCACTCTTCAATCATTCATCATACATAAGACAGTTATAGAAAATGAAATTTTTATGAAGTTGAATGTGATGCCTTTGCCACATAATAAGCTATACACATTAACGAATAAAGATTATTGCCTTATAAAAATAAAGTTAGTTTGATGGGTTGGTCTTAGGTGGAAATCACCTTGTAGGATGTTAAGGAGGGCTCGCCATGATATGGGTTTTATAGGTTTGATAAAAAGAAGTTATCCCAACTCTTCCAACCACTTCTCTAGGGATCAATTGAGATTATGGAATTTGGATGGCTAAATCCAACTAATGGAAAATTATTAATCCTCAAGAGAGATAATATGACTTTATCAATTACTTAACGATCTGAGCAGGAGATAAAATTATATATTATATATATATATATATTATATTATATATATAATATATATATATATATATATATTTATATATATATATATATATATATATTATATATATATATATATAATATATATATATATATATATATATTAATATAATATAGTATATATATATATATATTGATATGTATGTATCAATTAAACTCGATGTGGAAACTATGGAATACCATCTCTCTAATTCCCACCATCGATTTCCTCTAAGATTTGAATAAGAAATCTAGGACCTCCAATCGTTGTGGGAAATAGATACAAGGTTTGAGAACAAACAAGACAATGTTTCACACTAACTTTTAGTACTCAAACGAAATGTAACATATAGACCAATGCATAAATATACTCATATATCATTTTCCTTTATATAAGCTACACACAACACAAAGTTATCATTAAAGTGGGATATATAACACAATCCACAAACTTATATCTCATATATAGTAAACTCATTATTCCTAGCTTAAGCTTAATGTAATGATTACCCTCAAACAATGGAAAGAAAGGGATAAAAGAAATCACAATGATCTCAAGGCCAAGTATTTAGTGGTCTAAGTGTATGGAGCAAATCTTGGTGTGAAGCAAAACTTGATGGAAAATCCAATGACTAATGATATCATGGTGAGGAGGATAGATACATTACCATACAAACAAGGATGCAAAGGACCTAAGGCATACAGAGAAACATAGTAATCTAATTGATGTCAGGACATGTTACACACACTTCGAGGTTACTTACATATGAAACGTTTTTTATGTTGAAAAGTGTGCAACAAGAAATGCTTGTTGAGAATGCAACAAGATGATGGAGCTTAGTGGAAAGGAGTCACCTTCACTAAGTGGGCCCGCATGCTATTTTTGGCGCAAGTCTATTTTTAGACTATGTCTATTTTTAGACATAATGGATCATGGTCTATGAGTTGCAGGATGTTGTTTATGGATGATTGATCATGTTGGGAAAAATAGATGGACTTCTATTTTTAGATCACAGCGGAGTGACTGCTCAGTTTAAATATAGAACAGTCAAATATTATTAGCTCATAATAATATTTAGACTATAAACTTTGTCTTATTCTCTTGGAGCACTTCAGGATGAGCTACGGATGTGGTACATGCAGATCCCAGAAGGAATACGTGGTTACCTATGGGATGACTAATATTTGCATGCAGGACTTCAGTTAGAACTCAAGTGAGTTGAGTTTAGTGGACTGGAGGTGCAGTTGTGTTCAGTTTAGCTTTGTTAAACTGGTTGTATTTAGTCTAACTGGCAAATAGACTAGAGATGAGTTGGGTGAATTAGTTATTAATTAATTCACAAGTTATTAACTCATAATACAACTATGAATACATCAGTTAACTCAGTTGCATGTCAGTGCATGTTTAGTTCAACAGGGACAGGTGTTAGAGAATCAGATTGCTATCAGTTGTGACTATAGTTGTGCATGAGTTCTTGCACAATCAAGGATTGAGTATGCCAATGAGTTTGCTCACGTATTTGCCCACATTGTAGCTTGTGCTCACATGATTTAGCCAAGGAAATACGTGGTTGCCTTGGAATTATCATCAGTTCTTGAGCAGGTATTGAGCAGCGGAGGCAGGCAAGCAACGGAAGATATTTGGAGATCAGATCTGAGCTGTATTGTGTGTAACAGAGGTGGAGATACTTGTGAGAAGTATTATGTTGTGTAATGTTAGATGACTCAATCATTAATATACAGATAGTTGGGGTTTTTAGCGAGATGCTTTCCCCGAGATAAATACAGTGTTAATGTGTGAATGCTCTTGATGTTTTATTGTTATTGATGCTGCTATATTGATGATCAACGTAGAGGAGCTTATGTATTGTGTATGTTTTCCGCAATAGTACATGATCAGGATAATCTCTGTTGAATATGTGTTAAATTATTCAAAATTTCTACATGGTATCAGAACTGGTTGATTTGTAGAAGAGATTTCTACAGGATATCAAAGCGAGGATTGATCATCAGATCTATTATTCAGGAAGTGACTACGTTTTATTTCTTCAGGCAGAGTCTGTAATCGGGCCAGGTAGCCTCTGGATTCATCTTTCTTTTGGAAGGTGAGATATCCGGTGAATGCCCATACAGTCGATCTCTGTACAAGAAATACTTCGTTCTCACGAATTTTAG
>APFE030916489.1:241578-256488 GCA_000404065.3 Pinus taeda
GGTACCCAACCTCTTGGATGAGACCTTGCTACGGAAGCCCCGATGTGGAGTAGCAGGAACTGACTGATTGGGTAGAGAGAGATGTGGATGGAGCGGCAGAGAGAGCGACAGTGCAGGGAATCCCAGGACAACGCATAGCATGCAGGCTGCAGCAATGCGAGAGGCACAAGTGTTTTGCACAGAGAGGTGTGCAATGGTGCGAGATGGATGAAGATGTTGCAGTAGCGCAGATGTCAGAGAGGGAGCACTTGTCAGCAGCAGGTAGAGCTTCAGCATCAGAGTATGTTTCTAGCCCAACAGGGAGGTCAGTTGGGAGGTGCAGTGCGGATGCAATGCCGGGAGATAGAACCAGCAGCAGCACGGATGCAGTCAGAGATCAAGGTGATAGAGGCTAGAGCAGTCAGATACTGAAGAGCACAGAGATGCAGAGTTTTCAGTCGACAGAGGCAATAGCAGTCAGAGACTTTGATGATAAAGCAAGTGGACCGGCCAGATGTGTTGCATGCAGAACATTCTAGAGTTACAGGATCGGGTTTGAGAGGAAGCCTTTCTTGTTGAGAGGGAGTGTTGAAAAGTGTGCAACAAGAAATGCTTGTTGAGATTGCAACAAGATGATGGAGCTTAGTGAAAAGAGTCGCTTTCACTAAGTGGGCCCGCAGGCTATTTTTGGCGCAAGTCTATTTTTAGACTATGTCTATTTTTAGACATATGGATCATGTCTATGGATTGCGGGTTGTTGTTTATGGATGATTGGTCAAGTTGGGAAAAATAGATGGACTTCTATTTTTAGATCACAGCGGAGTGACTGCTCAGTCTAAATATAGAACAGTCAAATATTATTAGCTCATAATAATATTTAGACTATAAACTTTGTCTTATTCTCTTGGAGCACTTCAGGATGAGCTACGGATGTGGTACATGGAGATCCCAGAAGGAAATACGTGGTTACCTATGGGATGACTAATATTTGCATGCAGGACTTCAGTTAGAACTCAAGTGAGTTGAGTTTAGTGGACTGGAGGTGCAGTGATGGAGTTGTGTTCAGTTTAGCTTTGTTAAACTGGTTGTATTTAGTCTAACTGGCAAATAGACTAGAGATGAGTTGGGTGAATTAGTTATTAATTAATTCACTAGTTATTAACTCATAATACAACTAATGAATACATCAGTTAACTCAGTTGCATGTCAGTGCATGTTCAGTTCAGCAGGGACAGGTGTTAGAGGATCAGATTTCTATCAGTTGTGACTATAGTTGTGCATGAGATTTGCACAATCAAGGGATTTAGTATGCCAATGAGTTTCCCACGTATTTGCCCACATTTTAGCTTGTGCTCACGTCCACACAGTGTGAGTGACTATTTTGCAGGTGAAAACGAGTTTGGTGAGCCATTCTCATCAGTTCTTGAGCAGGTATTGAGCAGTGGAGGCAGGCAAGCAGTGGAAGAGATTTGGAGATCAGATCTGAGCTGTATTGTGTGTAACAGATGGAGCTGGTACTGGATTGCTTGTGATAAGCATTGTACTTTGTAATGTTACATGACTCAATCATTAATATACAGATAGTTGGGGTTTTTAGCGAGATGCTTTCCCCGGGATACATACTGTGTTAATGTGTGAATGCTTTTGATGTTTTATTGTTATTGATGCTGCTATATTGATGATCAACGTAGAGGAGCTTATGTATTGTGTATGTTTTCCACAATAGTACATGATCAGGATAATCTCCATTGAATATGTGTTAAATTATTCAAAATTTCTACACCTTTTCTCTGTTTTTCTTTGCATGTCCCCTACGAGGTCGAGATATAAGGAGTTAGGGCTTGAACTAGTCGAACCTTTGCAAGACCAGCCTCGCAAATCCCGATGACTTCCCATGGAGGATGAAAAGAAAGACAAGGGGGCAGGAGATCCTATCAAAATCTTACTCGAAGATGCCCTCGAGCGACAAAGAAACATGATGATGGACAACTTTGCATAGATGCTTTAGTAGCTGCATAGAGGCGACGCATCGGCTTCCAACAGCTACTCTCGAAACGACACACCGTTTAAGGTACAAGTCAATTTTGAAATCCCCATATTCGAGGGTCAGATAGACGCAGATGCCGTCAATAAATGGTTAAATTTGCTAGAAGGATATTTTTATGTTCATGATTTTTCCAGTTGTGAAAAGATTATTTTCACTCTTCTCAAAGTAGCCCCTCATGTCAAGGACTGGTGGGAAACCTACTATGAGAAAAAGGATGAAAGTACAGGCTCACTATTTTCAGCTGCACCCACTTGGGATTCCTTCTAGGATGCCATCAAGGAGCAGTATTGCCCTATCAAAAGCTATGAGGAAAAATACATAAACTGGACCACACTGCGATAGGGAAGGGACCAAGACGTGTCAGAGTTCACAAACATTTTTCATTCCCTTTGCACACAATTGGGTATCAAGAATTTTGAGCTGCATTTGGTACTCCAATACCGCAGCTACCTACATAGGTGCATCCAGGAAGAGATGGAGTTCCTTAACATCTCCTTACTCAGCACAACATACCGATACACTATCAAAATCGAGCAGAAATTTAAACAAAAGAAGTGAGACTTTGGATCTACAAATCCGAAGACCAAAGGAAAAAGCCAAGGCGGGGTGACCCAAGGCAACCCGTCGAAGCCACAGGAAAAGAACAACACCACAAAGTCAAAAAAGGATATAGGAAAGTGGTCTGAGTTCCATAAGAGACCCACTCACAACACAAGTGAGTGTTAAACCAAGCAGACATTGGTGGTAGAGTTAAAGGCTTTCGACTCAAATGCATGTTCCAACCCTGAGTCAGAACTCGACAAGGGGAATGGAAAAGGAAAACAGCTCATTGATGCGGAGCCCAGCACCATTGTTGCCACCGCCAAGATCCAGAAGAATGAGCTTGAAGATCTAGAGGAGGGGGAGTGTCTTTTCCACTCACAAATGTGGGTGAAGGGTTCACCACTACAATTCATTGTCAACAGTGGCAGCCAAAATAACCTCATTTCAGTAGAGGTTGTGAAGTGGTTGGGCCTACCAACTACACCGCACTCGCAACTGTACAATATCGGTTGGCTTCACCAAGGATAAGATCTTCGAGTTCGCCAGCAGTGCTGCCTTCCCTATAGCATCAAGCCCTTCACAGATGAGGTATTTTGTGATGTTACACCTCTGGATGTTTGTGATGTATTATTAGGCCAACTATACTTGTGGAGGCAACATGTTGTGTATGAGTCAAGTCCTCGTGATGTTATTATTTCTTTAGGTAATTCATTATACAGGATACTAGAGGTAGCCCCACCTACCGCCACTTCTTTGATCGCTGCTAAGAAAGGCAACAAGCTCATCTTCCAGACTAGGAAATTCATTTTCTATCTGGTTCGCTCCCAAATTAAGGGGAAGATCGTCACCACATCCATGACCGTCATGAAGGGTTCCTCCACACAGCCCCCATTTCTTCACTTGCACCGAGGGTTCAATGTGGAATTATCTCAACCATGCTTACCACCATTACTGGACATCAGAAATTGCAGAACAACTCATCAGGGACCAAGTTCAGTAGATGGAGGAACTTAATGCAATGGGGACCATTGCTTCCTAAGGGGGGAGGAATGATCCAGGGGGATGTTGGTGGCCACCCACCTATCCCATTTGGACCCCCACAACTGTCTCTTTCAGTTTTTCAGTTTCCATAATTGTACCACAATTTACTATTTTTAGTAGTTTCTCGGATCCTGAACTTCCGAAGCCGTTTTGAGGCCCTAAACGACATTTTTGGGGAAATATGGGAGCAACATGGATCCATGGACCGACATTTATCTTCCCAAACTTCTAGTGCTCGGATAGATATTTCTAACGAGTTGTTGTACGCGTCAAACGAAGATCGGGTGCCAAAGTTACGACCCCAGGAAGTTGATGTACCAACTTACCCAAAACGGGGCCCATAATTTGGCATTTCATCTTTTAGGGTTAGGTTTTGGGATGTTAAGGTTTTTCCATTGTTTTTCAACAATAATTAGGCCTTCAAGCCTCATTGTAACACAGTTCAGAGGCATGTAGCCACCACATCTCTTCTTAGAGAGAATCTACCATCACCCTAACTGGTTTATTTTGATTTCTGCTTGTAAGCATATTTTAGTATTTTACATTAATGAAATGAAGCATTATTTCTGCTGCATCTCTGTGTTTATGGTTATTTCTGTACTTTGTTGTGTTCCTGTTTAAATTTGAATCATGCATCTCTATGTTTATGGTTATCTCTGTAATTTGTTGCATTCTTGTTTAAATCTAGATCAGTGGTATCAGAGTAATCTACTTTTTTCTATGTTTTTGTTTTCATGTCCCCAATGAGGTCAGCATATAAGGAGTTAGGGCTTGAATTAATCGAACCTTTGCAAGATCAGCCTTGCAAATCCAGACGGTCTCCCGTAGCAGATGAAAAGAAAGACGAGGGGGTAAGAGATCCTATTAAAATCTTGCTCGAAGAAGCCCTTGAGTGACAAAGGAACGCGATGATGGACAACTTTGCCCAGATCCTTCAGTAGCTACCCAAGGGTGACACATCGACTTCCAACAGCTACTTTGGAAACGCCACACCGTTTAAGGTACAAGTTAATTTTGAAATCCCCATATTCGAGGGCCAGATAGATGCAGATGTTGTCGATAAATGGTTAAATTTGTTAGAGGGTTATTTTTCTGTTCATGATTTTTCCAGTCAGGAAAAGATTATTTTCTCTCTTCTCAAAGCAGCCCCCCACATCAAGGACTGGTGGGAAACCTACTGCGAGCAAAAGGATGAAAGTACAGGCTCACTGTTTCTAGCCGCACCCACTTGGAATTTATTCCGGGATGCCATCAAGGAGCACTACTACCTTGTCGGAAGCTATGAGGATCAATACATAAAGTGGACCATGCTACGGCAGGGAAGGGACCAAGAAGTGCCAGAGTTTACCAATATTTTCCATACCCTTCGCACAAAGTTGGGTATCAAGGATTCAGAGCAGCGTTTGGTACTCAAATACTGTGGTTGTCTGCACAAGTACATCCAGGAAGAAATAGAATTCCTGAACGTCTCCTCGTTCGACACAACATATCGATATGCCGTCAAGGTCAAGCAAAAGTTTAAATAGAAGAAGCAAGACTTTGGATTTACGAATCCGAAGCAAGGGAAAGATGCCCCCAAACTGCAGAACAAACGACAAAGCTAAGGCGGGACGACCCAAGACAATTCACCAAAGCTACAAGCAAAGAACAGCGCCGCGAAGCCAAAAAAGGACACGGGAACATGGTGTAAGTTCCATAAGAGCTCCACTCACAACATAAGTGAGTGTCAGGCCAAGAAGTCACTGGTGGCTGAGCTGAAGGTTTCAGAATCAGATGCATGTTTTGACTCTAAGTCAGAGCCCGATAAGGGGAATGACAAAGGGAAGCAGATTATAGATGTAGAGCCCAAAGCTACCATTGCCACCAAGAAGATCCAAAAGGAGGAAGCCGAAGATCCAGAGGAGGAGGAGCATCTCTTCCACTCCAAGATGTGGGTAAAGGGCTCCCCGCCACAGTTCATTGTCAACAGCGAGAGCCAAAAGAACCTCATTTTGGCAGAGGTTGTGAAGCGGTTGGGCTTACCGACCACATCACATCTGATGGGCTCCAGTATTGCAACAGTGATGCTGCAACTCTTGGGACTAACTTCTTTACTTTTATCAACCTGGTAGTCCGTAACAAACTTGGAAGCAATGGTGCTATATGCACAAGTACTAGCTCTTACTGCAGGTTTTCACTTGATCAGCTGACAAACGTTTGCTAGGAGCTTAAGCCAACTGCTATGAGCTGTTAGGAGAAGATTTTAACTATGATGGATGAAAGCTAACTCAAGAGAGGCTAGTCTACTTGCAGAAAGAAGAAGAAAGCTAAAAGGAAATGTAAATCCTAGTAAACCCTAGTTTTACCGACTAATCCTACTGGTGCAAGAAAAGAGATTAAATCTACTAAAATGGATGCCATTGACTCTTGGAAAGGTAAAATGCATGTGACTAAGCTACTTCTGAAGGGAAATAGGGAAAAATCATCTTTTTGTATATTTGAGTAATTTTGCAAAATTATTATGCATGTGCTTTAACTATTTTTAATTGTACAGAGGTTTATTTGCGAAAGGAAATGGAGTGGGTGCTTGCAGGAGGTTCGGAAGGTGAGAAGAGGGCCTAAGGGGTCCCTAAAACCCTTATAGAGAATTCCACAGTGATCAGATCTCGAAAAAACTGCTCATGTGAACTTCTATAGGAAGTTCTACAAGAACAGGCCAAAAGCGGATTTTAGAGGGTTGATAGTGGAAAAATTGTGGGAAAGTGGAAATGAAGGATGGATAAGGATGTTAAGGGGTCTAGGACATAGTAAATGAAGCTAAGGAGTGATGAAAGTGGTTGGATTTATTCAAGGATGGAGAGAGCAATGTTGCACAAAAATGTAGAAATTAGGGTAAATTGGAAAAGTGTGGCAAATGAAGGGAAGGAATCTTGAATTAGAGGCTGGAACAGGTTGTATGATGGAGGGAGGGTAGGTAGGAATGTATCATAGGTGGTCTGCACACTATTTTCTGAAACTGATCGAACAAAGACTGAAAAAACCAAAGATCTATCTATTTTGACCTAATCTGACCTAAAAACCAGAAACATGATGAACATAAGTTTATAGATAGGAAATCATGCAAGAGAGCTATGGAAACTAAGCAAGAACATATCTAAACATAAAAACACAACTGATATCAACTTTTCCAACTTCAAATCTAACACTAACAATTGCATTGGAGGGCAAAAACAATGTTTTTGTGGCAACAAGTATGCCTTGGTCTCAGCTTATAGTCCTAGGGAGGAAGAGATGAGATCAAGGACTGCTTGATGGCCTTTTTGCAAATATTTTCTATTACCAAACTGTCAAATCAACCTGAAGCATGAAAAACTATCTTAATCATCAAAAACAACCTAAGTAACAAAGCAAGATTTTAACCTAAATAACAGAGATTATTCTATGAATGCAAGAAAACACATAAAAGTACACAAAGGAAGTACTGGCGCTTGAGTTGGGCTCAACCCCAAGAGCTACAGCCCCCTAAGAAAGTTTAGAGCTGGTGCAAAGCGAAATTCATCTTCATTACTCAAAAAATAATAGTCATATCACAAGTTTGTTTACATAAAGAGCTCGAAAATAAGCTGAAATGCAGAGCTGCACTAAAGTGCGAAAACAAACTGTTCAATAGCTAAACTACCAAGGCTTGAAGCCTTCCTACTTATGCAACACAAGGACTCCCAACAATCCTCCTTAATGTTAGGAGCTTGGCTGCTCAAAGTTGTAGTTAATCAGCCACTTCACTAAACCTGCTCAGATGCCCCTTGAAATAATCTTTGATGGGCTATTGAACTTCAAGCCGATGGTGGAGAAATCGAGGAAGGGGCCATTTAGTGCAAGAGACACCCCTCCTACAAATCCTCAGCCTTTTTCCTTTGTATTCGGCTCCTAATTTTCTCATAAATGCCTAACCTTGGTCCAAAAAATGTCCAGAAATCTGCAATAAGCACGTATTAGACTTTGTGGTCAAGTGACTATTCCCATTCATTTAATTAACATAAATATATTCAAAAGCATGCATAAAACTATGAATAATGGTAGATTAATTGAGAATAATAGGCAAAATGAGCCCATAAAGTTACCCATTTTTGGGGCTCATCATCACCCCCCTGCTGAATGTGTTGCTCATCCTCTGAGAAACTAGTCCAGTTCATCATCTTTGATTACTTTGACTGCCTCTCTGACATCCCAAGCTTCCAAGGTGATGTCTTCTTCTTGGTCATGAAACCCTGCCTTTCTCTCTACTTCCTCCCATTTCCTGTGTTCTTCTTCTTCTTTGACCCCTTCCAGTAGTCCTAAAAGTAATGGAGGATTGAACTTTAGGACAATACTGTTGGCCTTCAGATTTTGCATTGACTATTTATAAATTGGCACTCTTACCAAAGCCTCCCTCATTCTAGTTGGGGAGTGGTACTCTCTTTTTTCACACAGTGGGACAATGTGTTCCATCTCCTTGTGCAAGCATGAATGCAGTTATCACCAAATAGTCTTTCCATGTCTTCAAAGTGAACAATGGCCTGAGCTTGCCTTTCAACGTAATCTGGGAGAACCTGAGGGTTGTTGACAAGGTGTTGATGAGCATATACTAAAGCTGAGAGATCTTCTGGTTCTGCCCTGATCATGAGTGGCTCACTTAGCTCCCTGTCCATAACCTTCCGAATTTCTATTTCCCACTTTTCCTCATGGCTTAACCAAGAAGCCATAGCCATGAGTTGTACATATCCCAATGCGGCATTGGGGTCCCATAGATTCTTTTTTGGAAGTGCCAAGTTGTGTAAATATAATTATGCTAACTTGGCCTTATCTTCAGCTGAGCTATTGTCACACAAATACATAAACTGATTGTAATTTTGGAATGGAATGATGCCCCTTTGGGCCAATGTGTTAATTTGAAATTGCAACCATTGTTAAGATATAATGCATAGGACTTAACAAGTTGTCTACATTGTAAGGCTTCTACTGCCCAGCTGGCCATGTAAGCCATTTGGGCTTCTTTTCTTGCAACTGTTGTTTTAAACCCCATATTTCTTCTGCTGTCTGAGACTCCTTTTCTTGCAGCATTTTTGTCAGTATTTCAACATTAGCTTGTAGCTTTTCCTCTCTCTGCTATTTCTTGGTTGTTTCTTTGTCCGTTGGAGGTCCTTGCTGCTACTACCCTCTAAAAATGGACATCCTATCTTCCTTATGACCTTCCTATAGCTGCAACTGCTTTTTCAATAGCTCATTCTCCTCCTGTAATTGGACTTTTTTACTGCTTTCTATGTGCCTCACCATGCCTAACTCTCTTATTGATTCTTTTAGCTATTCTTCCAGGTGGCCTATCTCTGCAACTCCCTTGGATTTGGCAATTGTCATCCAAGTATGAGTCCTAACCCATTCCTGTTCCAATGCAAAGAAAAGTGGTACAAAAAACTTTTGTGGGATGATCCTTCCACTTTCTAACAAGCTGTAATAAGAGCCCAAACTAGGCTGAGGGCTTGGTTCCAGTATCTCCTCGGTCTTGTCTTCTCCTTGTGATTATTTGGTTGCCTTCTCCTCTAGTTTCTCAGTGTCTTTTAACTTAGCTAGAGTTTCCTGTAGAGATGTTTCAGCTTCCTGTAGAGCTGCCTTTGAGTCCATCATCCTAATTCTCTCTCTCCATGTGGAGGTTTTTGGGCTTCCTCTTTCATAGGTGATGAATATCTTGGAAGGAGACTCTTCCTTCTATTTAGTGGCTGTGTCCTCAATGACAATTGGTTCCTTTGATTGTGGCTGGGGTTTTCCCACTTTGATCCTTGTGCTTCTTCTGGCTTTAAAGTACATGGAGATTTTCCTCTTTCTTTTTTCTTTTTGTTTTGTAGGTGTGCTTAATGCAGCAAGCACAGTTGTTGCTTCCCTTGCCAACGTCTCAGGGGATTTCTCTTCCTACTGTTCTTTTCATTCGCTTCTTGTAGAAATCTCTGTGTCCATTGTTTCTGTCTGTGTTACTGATATCTCAGGGTGTGTCTTTCCCTTCTCTTGCTGGGTGCCTACTTTGGCTGTGGCAGCCTTCTTTTGGGCTTCCTTAGCCTTTTTCTTTCCAATTGGTGTCCTCTTTTCCTTTGTTGTTTTTGCTGTGGTCTCTTTCTCTATTTTAGGCTCATTAGTCTTGTCAAATTCTTCTTTTTCTTTTTGTTCTTCCTCTGCTTTTCCCTCTGCTTGAATGTATTTTGCTCCCTCATCATTGTTCTTCACAATTTCTTTAGTTTTCTCCCCCTCATCACTGTTGGATGGGGTGATGTTCTTAGCCAAAGTTCTAATGTCATCATCCCTGGACATATTTATGAAGATTTCCCAAGCTATTGGGATTGTATATTTGTGTAAAGCATCTTCCACCAATAGTTTGATGAGCCCATGGTTGTCCAACTGATCTAGGATCCCTTCATTTAGCTTCGTACCACATTCAATTAAGGACTAAAGGAGGAAATATGGGATGCTCAGTTTTCTGGCTGGAGGAAATTCCATCCCATACCTTAATTCATGTAGCAACCTGAAATGATATCCATAAATGATATTGAACCTCCCTTCACATGTGATATACTTAATTATTTGATAAATAACTTCACTCTAGAGAGGAGGAAAGCTTTTCCTTCTAACTCCATTTTCATCTTCTACAGGGTGCTCCCCAGGCAAAAAAAATGTTTTCTTAGCAACTTGTCCCAATGATCTCTCCTCTTTGCTCCAAGGGAGCCCCAATGGTATACCAGTAATTCTACTGATGAGCTCAGGTGTAAGTTCTAGGGTCAAACCCATAAAACTAACTATGGCATGTGTCTTCAAATGTGGTCTCAGGGACATCAAAACTCTTCAGTTATCTCCTCATCATAACCCTAAATTCTGTCAAAGAAGGATATCCAGTTTTCCCTGGTGAAAAGGTCCACCACCAAAAGGTGCTTGTGAAATTTGCTAGAGTCTGAGGGTTCTTTCCTTATGAATCCTCTTGGCATGGTGTTGAGTGCTCTTTTTGTGTTTGAACGAGAAAAGGAAATAATTAGGTGGAAAAAAATAGTCAATCATTGAAACAGAGGACAGTTGAATTTGGTTTCTTCTGAACCCAAGAAAAAATGTCCCGAGTGCTTCTTTGCAATATCAAATGGCAATAATTCTCCTATTTTAAACTGCTGCCACCCTAAATTTGACTTCTTGGTTTTGAAAAGAAAGAATTTTTTCTACAAAGCAAAGGATAAGGACATAGGTTCTTTTCTTAGCATGTAGGAAAATATGCACATTCATTTTTTTTTCACACACACAGAGGCTAGCCTTTATTGCTCAATGTATCTTTCTTACAGGAGAATTTGAAAAAGGATGGGGAGATTTCAGATGTAGAGAGAAAAAGCAACTGTGTAGACTCAGGGAAATATGCAAGTAGACTTTCACTTTTTCAACACACAGGCAGACTTCCACTTTCTTTTCCAATCTACTATCGTGTTCAATTTACCACCTTACTCAAGCGAATCATGCATAGAAAAGTTTTCCCAAGCCTACCTCGTTTTCAGCTTGAATTCTGACGAAAATCCTGAGTTTCCTTTCCTTAGAGCTGTTCTCTGCCTTTCCTGTAGAACCCTTCCTGTAGAAATCTCCCGGCTCCTGTAGAATGAAGTGCTTCTGGTAGAGCCCGATAGGCAGGAGATTTTCAAAAACAGGCAGAAAACTGGTGGAGGACAACTAATTAACTACTCTAGAAGTGGTGGATGCGTACTCCAGTTGAGAACGTCGTGAGTGCAGAATGAACAAAGGGTGGTGCATGTTTCAACTGAGCTATTTTTTAATTGCAGGTGTGATTCGTGGTGAGGGGATGAGGTTGTCAGACCAAACCGTTGATCCTACATCATAGCCATAATGTTTCTACATGCAGTCTAATTGCCATCACCTCCCTTTTTCCCGTTATCCACTGCCACCACTACCAGTACCGAAGATTTCTTCCTGAATGGACACTCCACATGTGCTCGCTACGCATCTAATCAACAGTTTTGAATTTAACGGGGCTCGTTTGGATTCCACGAGGATGTGTAACTGGCCGAGGGTTGCTAGTTGACTGGCCACCGATTCCACTCAATCTGAACCATTCCCATAGTCACACAACCTTGAAATATGATTTATGCAATTGAAGAATGAGTTTAGGCACTTACTTGCGTAGTCGCGACCGTGTTATGAAAATTTCATATTTTCGAACCCATTTCTTCGTTTGTTGTTGTTACATGCACACTCATGCTTGGCCTCGGGCTGTTTCTAATGTTCACACATTCAAGTAGAGCTCCATGCATGTTTCATATGCCATACTTTATTGTCCCTGTCTTTGGAGTCTGTCTTTCAGAGGGATCAGCCGCTACAGGAATCCTGTAGGAGTCCTTTAGCTGCTTCTCCTGGAATGCAAGTTGGAATGAGCAGGGCTACAACTACTGATGAGGGTCTCAGCTGATAAGGAGTCTAAATGGAGGGTATCAAGTATGGTGAATGGAAAACTACTGCTTTGATTTGTCATTAAAAAGTTTCGCTGGCAGCATGAAGTAAACATGATTTCTATGTGTAACTGTGCAGGGACATAAAAATGAGTGCAATGGAGGTGTACAGAGATGGAAAAAAGGCGACATATGGTGATGGATGGAAACATGGAGGTTTACAGGCCTCATAGACAGATTCCTAACCTTTGGGTCCTCTTCTGAGATCGATTTTGGCTTTTCTGTAGGTTCTACAGGATCTTGCTGTAGAAGATACAAAATTTCCTGTAGAAGGTGAAATCTTAGCCTGAATGAGACCAAATTTTAGGAAAGGGTAATGGTCATGGAGGAATGGATTGTGAAGGATGCTTGCAACCTGGTTATGACCTCTGTCTTTGTCTTGTGTGATCCTCCTAAAACCTGTAATGACCTTCCTGCAATCTGCAATTTATTCAACAGAAATTAGGTTTATTTTTTATTTATTATTTATTTTTTATTCTGAGACAGTTGGGGCGCCTCCAGGAGGTTTTCACCTTCATTGTCTGCCCTAGGCACCTCCAAGAGGTTTTCACCCAAGGATCTTTTATTCCTTTTTTCTGTTTTTTTGTTTTTGTGTGTTCAAGGTGTGGGTGGAGTGGAGACAGGGGCCTGCTCCACTACCAGCACTGATTTACCCAGAGTTTCAATGAACTCCTGCTTAGAAAGGGGCTTCCTATAGATTTTCAATCGATTCCCATTGACGAACATGGGGATGGATTCTTCGTCAGTGGTCCTGATAAGGACTGAACCATTATCATTGCATTTCTCCACTATATATGGTCCCAACCATCTTGTCCTCAAAGTTCCTTTGAAATCTTTGTATCTTAAATCATATAATAGTGCCTAATCTCTTGGCTAAAATTGCTTTTCTTTGAGGTGTCAGTCATGCCATATCTTTCTTTGAAGGTTGACTACCTCTCAGTGGAGAAGGGCCTACATTCTCTGTTCATCTAATCCATTCAGCTGCAGTAATGTTTCCTGTTGGGCATGGCTAAGATCTAGGTCCAGCTAATTTTCCAACCTCAATGTGTTATATTCAAATTCTATGGACAGCAAAGCCTTCTTTCCGTAGACCAGCTCATAGTGTGTGAAACCTGTTGTAGTTTTCCAAGTAGTTTTATAGGTCCAAGTGGCCTCAACCAAGCGATCCACCCAATATTTTCTGTTGTTGCTCAACACTTTAGTCAAAATCTCTTCCAAAGCTCTGTTAGTGACTTCCACCTGTCCATTTGCTTGTGAATGATAAGGGGTGGAAGTTCTGTGCTTAATCTTGTGATAAGTGAGCAGGTTTTCAATCAGGTTAGAGATAAACTAACTTCCTTGAACTGTGACTAATTCTCTTGGGTAGCCAAACTTGCAGAAGATATTTTCCCTCAAAGACTTAGCTACTTTTTCTTCTGTTCTTGCCTTGATTGCCTTTATTTCTGCCCACTTTTTCAGGTAGTCTGTGCATGCAATGGTGTAAGACTTTTGTTTTGAAGGAGGGTTGATAGGACCCACAAAGTCCATGCCCCACTTCTCAAATGGCTTGAAAGTCTCTTGAGTTTGTAGGGGAATCTCATCCCTTGGAGTCGGTTGCACCATCCTTTGACATCGGTCACATTACTGATGTATCTCCTGACATCTTGATGAAGAGTGGGCCAATAGCACCCTACCCGTAGAATTTTGAAGGCGGTTCTTTTTGCTACAAAGTGGCCTCCACAGGGCCCATCACGACAGGTTAGGAGGATGTCAAAAACTTCCTTCTCCTTAACACAACACCTCAAAATTTGATCTAGGCTAAGTTTAAACAGGTTGCCCCCAATCCAAGTGAATGGGGTACTTTTCCTTGTGATATTACTCTTCTCTTTTGAGGATAAGTGTGGCGGAACTATGTTGAAACCAAGTAATTTGGTATATTAGCAAACCATGGAGATAGTACTGAAATAGAAAAAAAGTGTTCATCTAGCATTTGATCATCCACCATCCCTTCTTCACCTGCAGGCAAATCTAGTCTAGACAGAAAATCAGCAACAACATTTTCCTTATCTGGCCTATCAACAATGGTCAAATCAAATTGCTGCAATAAAAGTAACCCTCTAATGATACAAGCATTTACATTAGGTTTATTCATCACATACCTAATTGCAGCATGATCAGTGTGTATGAATGTTTGATAACCAGTGATGTAGTGCCTGAACTTGTTTAGGGAATGGACTACAGCTAGGAGCTCTTTCTCGGTTATAGTATAGTTAAACTCTGCCTTGGACAGGTTTTTACTGAAAAAAATATGGCATATGGTAGCTTCTCTTCAACTTGTCCTAAGGCTACTCCTATGGCTTTGTTCGAGGCATCTGTGTGAATGTGGAAAGGTAGGGCTCAATTTGGACCTCTCAAGTTTGGCGTAGTTACCAACTTACCTTTTAACGCATCCAGAGCCCCTTGACAGTTGTCAGTCCATATAAACTCAACATCTTTCTCCAAAAGACCAAACAATGGAGAGGCTAGCTTACTGAAATATTTAATGAATCTTCAATAATATCCTGCTAAGCCTAGAAAACTCCAAACATCTCTTACCTTTTGAGGAGGTGGGACCCTTTGGATGATAGCAATCTTGTTGGGATCCACTGGTAATCCTTGCTGAGAAATTGTATGACCTAGCACGGTCCCTTTAGTCATTAGGAATTCACATTTTTCAGGATTGAGGGATAGGTTCATTTCAATACACTTGGCTAAAACTTTTCCCAGGTTAGTCAATGCTTCTTGGAAGTTGGACCCATAAGGAGTAAAGTCATCCATATAGATTTC